>NW_017547142.1:1610793-1680676 GCF_001854935.1 Bemisia tabaci | reverse complement strand
TTTTTTTTTTTTTTTTTTTTTTTTTTTTTTTTTTTTTTTTTTTTTTTTTTTTTTTTTTTTTTTTTTGTTAAAACATGGGAAAGGGGCATGCTAGTCTAAAGTAATTCATAAGGGGGGAGGGGGTTTCTTACGGGGTGCCTTACAAGGAGGGAAGGGACAATACAAAATTCGGGCCGAAATAGCTCACGCAATGCTCACTTGACCGACCCCTCACGTTCAATCATTTTGTCACCTTCCAGCCAAAGTATCACAAGCGCCATGCAACGTTTAAAAATAAATACCGCCGCCATTTCATTTTTTTATAGCGGAATTGTTCAACGAAGCTGTCCAAAAATTTCACTGAATTTTCATTGTGCTGCCGACGAAATTCAGTGAAATTTTCCAACAGGTTCAACCAACAATTTCTCTGCAATAAAATACAATGGCGGCGGAAATTATTGAACGTCACATGGCGCTTGTGATACTTCGGCCGGAAGGTGACGATTTGTTGTACCCAAAGAAATGAAATGGAGATTTTGAAACGTCGCAATCGAGTCCATTGCGTTTCGAGTTTTATATTCTTAATGCGGTGGGCTGTAGAGAACGTGAGTCGAGTGTCTATGAGGTGAAATTTTTGCTGTAGGAACTCTCCCAGTTTGGAATTTTAGGGGTAGGTATAAAAGCGAGAAAAGCAGAAAAATTAAAAAAAGATAACCAATAATAGATTAAATGAATTAAAAAAAAATCACAAAACTAGACAATACACTGTCAACATAGTAGATGTTTGTCTCGTGCGCCTGCTTTCTCAGGGAATATATAGGCGTTGCACAACTTTACCGAAATACAGCACGAACATCTACTCTTCTTTTTCGTAATGGACATTCTGGGCACAGCAGTTACGTGAAAATGGAAATAAGTCCATGAAACGGAAAAAATAGATCGTGATCTCCGGTGAAACGCTGGTTCCGGAAAAACAGTGTTCATTCTCATTCTGTGGCCTGATTTTGCCTCCGAAACTCTCGTTTATTACTCCTCATCGCGTGTCGCTCCTCCGTTAAACTATCGCCTTCAATATCCGCGATGGCAATATGCGCGACCCAGGAGCAAGAATAGTTGCGCGCAGTCGTTTTACCGCTTTGCTGAGATGCCCCGCCAAGAGACACTCGTTGCTATACTCTATTTACTACGTGTCTCTCATTCCGTCGATTTCGCCTCCAATATCCGCGATGGCAATATGCGCGACCCAGGAGCAAGAATAGTTGCGCGCAGTCGTTTTACCGCTTTGCTGAGATGCCCCGCCAAGAGGCACTCGTTGCTTTACTCTACTTACTGCGTGTCTCTCATTCCGTCGATTTCGCCTCCAATATCCGCGACCCAGGAGCAAGAACAATTGTGCGCAGTTGTTCCACCACCTTCGTTTAGTAGTCTCGCCAAGGGACACTCGTTGCTGTACCTACTCAACTTACTGCGTGTCTCTCATTCCGTCGATTTCGCCTCCAATATCCGCGACCCAGGAGCAAGAACAATTGTGCGCAGTTGTTCCACCACCTTCGTTTAGTAGTCTCGCCAAGGGACACTCGTTGCTGTACTCAACTTACTGCGTGTCTCTCATTCCGTCGATTCCGCCTCCAATATCCGCGATGGCAATATGCGCGACCCAGGAGCAAGAATAGTTGCGCGCAGTCGTTTTACCGCTTTGCTGAGATGCCCCGCCAAGAGGCACTCGTTGCTATACTCTATTTACTACGTGTCTCTCATTCCGTCGATTCCGCCTCCAATATCCGCGACTCAGGAGCACGAACAATTGTGCGCAGTTGTTCCACCACCTTCGTTCAATAGTCTCGCTAAGAGACACTCGTAGCTGTACTCTACTTACTGCGTGTCTCACATTTCGTCGATCTCGCCTCCAATATCCGCGATGGCAATATGCGCGACTCAGGAGCACGAACAGTTGCGCGCAGTCGTTTTATGACTTTCGTTCAATGGTTTCACCTGGAGACTTTCGTTGCATATGCTTCACTTTACTGCGTATCTCTCATTCCATCGATTCCGCTTCCAATATCCGCGATGGCAATATCCGCAACTCAGGAGCACGAACGATTGTGCCTTGTTGTTCCACCACCTTCGTTTAATTGTCTCGCCAAGAGACCCTCGTTGCTGTACTCTACTTACTACGTGTCTCTCATTCCGTCGATTTCGCCTCCAATATCCGCGATGGCAATATGCGCGACCCAGGAGCAAGAATAGTTGCGCGCAATAGTTTTACCACTAACATTCAAAAGTCTGGCCTGGAGACATTCGTTGCTTATAGTTTACTTTACTGCGTGTCTCTCAGTCCGTCGATTCCACCTCCAATATCCGCGATGGCTGTATGCGCGACTTCAGGAGCACGAACAGTTGCGCACAATAATTTTACCACTTTCGCTGTGGCCTGACGAAGAACACGTGTTGATTACTCTCTGGACCCAGGAATTTAGGTAGTCACTTATTTTGTCGACCATGTGCATAATTTTTGGATGGTGAATGGATTATTTATTTTTAAATGGGAAGGAACCCTATCCGCTAAAGCTGAAATATTTCTAAAATTTTTGAGTTGCAGGTTGAATTGAACATTTTTTTAGGCGCTGGGAAGAATGAAATTCTAATAAAATTATAGACTTTTTGGCCATTTATTTTTTTGCATTCCCGCTGGGCCGCCAAGGGTTGGGGCGATNGGGGGGGGGGGGGGGGGGGGGGGGGGGGGGGGTTCGGGTCTCCGGGTTTATGTCTACATCAATGGTAAAATCACTAAGCCACGGATGTCAGTTGACTACGTCGCAAATCTTGCGTCTCTATTTCTCCTGCAAAATGATCATCGTTTTCGCCCAAAATTGCGTTTGGTTTTTCGTTCTTTCAGCAATATTCTCTGAAAATGTGGGGCATAAATTCTGAGCAGCATCTTTTTGAAAAATATAATACTCACTAAGGGAAAATTTCAAAACGACAACCAAGACACGTTGTTTGGCATTTTCACTCTTGATTTAAGATCAGAGCTGCAAAATGATGTTTCGCATTAAATTTCTTTTTGCTGTAGAGTAAGTATTCATTTCCTGTGGAATTTCAACGATTTTTCGAGGTTTGCGAATGCAATAGGCAACAATCAACAAGAATTCAATAAGGAACTGCAAAATTTGACTCATGATATTTTCTTTTTTGAAATTCCAAAAGTAGGATTTTACTCGTATTACTGTGTCTATGCGTGTCATGGAATACTGCGAGTCCATTGCAGAACGTTTAAAACATTTCTCGAAAAATGAAATTTTATCTTGAAATCTCACGAAACATGAAATCATATCGTGAAATTTCACGGAACGTGAATTTTCAGTGTGTATTTATGAAATTTTGCATCCCTGTGTGATATAATCTGCGGAAAATTCACCGAAAGTTTTAAGGCGCTATGTCGATCGTTTGGTCTTCAATACAATAAGACAATGAAACTCGAGAAGAAACTTAACAACGTGAAAACATGCATTTCGATTAATTCTGGTAAAATTTCGCCCTTTTATCATCCCATTGAGGTATGCTTTTATCAAGTTCAACTTGATAGCCCAATCAGCGAACATTAGAGGGGGTGTTGCGCGGCTATTGGATGACGAGCGCTGAATCGTAGCGGAGCGCGAAATTCAAAATGTCGCGTGCATGATGCGCCTCACCACCCCCCTCCTATCTACCGGGTCTCCTGGAGCCTCCATACGAAGCTTGGTCCGCGCGATCAAAACCGGCCGGCTAAATAATGTTGAAGCAACGTCACTTCAACAGTGTTATGTCAACGTTGCGAAATTTCTTTTCGCAATTTTTATTTTTACTCGGAAACATATGAAATTTTTTCTTTGAAAATTTCACAGATTTTTCCATGGATTATTCAACGAAATTTTGGATGGAAATTGTTTTGTATTTTGGTGTAATACAAAGATTGAGTAATTGGATTTCCCAACTTTAGAATGGAGATACCACAGTGGGTTTTAACTAAATCTAATTAAGAAAATGAAAGTCCCCATGTCTGAAAGCGGAAAAGTACAGCGAAACACCTCAGGAAAACATCCCCGTAGAAAAGAAAATCATTCGTTGGGCCGTCTTTTTTTTTCGCCCCCCCAAAGCCAAAATGGCGGCCGATATGCGCCTCTGCGGGGTGCAAATGTTACAACTCCCTCAAAATGTCAAGTGACACATCGATTCCTATGTAATTTTGGTCGTAGAATCCGAATATGAAGTCAGAAATCCCTCACGACTAAAAGGGATCGCGCAAATTCAAGATGGCGGCCAAAAATAGGCCCCGGAGTAAAAATTCTCAATTCCAGCTTTTGGTGACGAGTGAGATGTCTTTTTTTATGTTTTTTGGGTCATAGGATCCAAATTTGAGGTCAAAAATGCCCTTCTGGCCGACAGGGATCCCTCAAATCCAAAATGGCTTCCATTTTGGGGCTGACATATTATTTCCGAAAGACGCGTATAGTCGAGTGAGGTGTCTTTTTACATGTTTTTTGGACCACATGATCAGAAACTGGGATCCAAACTGTGTCCCTGTGGGCCGGAAGGTAAGATTTATCCCATAGCACCTTGATTGTATCGTTTTTATCAACTATTTTAATAAAAACTCAGAATTTCACTGTTTTCACTGTTTCTCTGTTTAAAGAAGATAATTTTTGTTTTGTTCCTATTTCTCTTGCCCTAGTTTTTTTGTGAAGCAGGGGACTATATCCCCTGCTAGGCAAAAAGTTCAAACATTATTTGTAAGAATAGAGCATTTTTGGTGGGGTTGGCGCCATTCTAACAGTGAAATTCTGAGTTTTTATTTAAATAGTTGATAAAAACGATACAATCAAGGTGCTAAGGGACAAATTTTACCTTCCGGCCCACAGGGACACAGTTTGGATCCCAGTTTCTGATCATGTGGTCCAAAAAACATGTAAAAAGACACCTCACTCGACTATACGCGTCTTTCGGAAATAATATGTCAGCCCCAAAATGGAAGCCATTTTGGATTTGAAGGATCCCTATCGGCCAGAAGGGAATTTTTGAGCTCAAATTTGGATCCTATGACCCAAATAACATAAAAAAAGACATCTCACTCGTCACCAAAAGCTGGAATTGAGAATTTTTACTCCGGGGCCTATTTTTGGCCGCCATCTTGAATTTGCGCGATCCCTTTTAGTCGTGAGGGATTTCTGACCTCATATTCGGATTCTACGACCAAAATTACATAGGAATCGATGTGTCACTTGACATTTCGAGGGAGTTGTAACATTTGCACCCCGCGGAGGCGCATATCGGCCGCCATTTTGGCTTTGGGGGGGCAAAAAAAAAACGGCCCAACGAATGATTTTCTTTTCTACGGGGATGTTTTCCTGAGGTGTTTCGCTGTACTTTTCCGCTTTCAGACATGGGGACTTTCATTTTCTTAATTAGATTTAGTTAAAACCCACTGTGATACATTATCCTTCGTCTGGGAAACTACGAATTTTGTCGGGCAGTATTATAATAACGTCCAGCAGCATTCCATCGTATTTTCGGCCGAAAACCAAAAATATTGTTTTGAAAATTGTTATTGTTTTGCCATTTTCTACGGGTAAAAGTGTTAGTCACTGTTGAGATATCATATTTAGGGACTTTTAGGGGAATTCGGCGAGTGATGCTGTCGGGCTACACATGGTAAACTGATGAAACCTTTAATTTGGATACTGAGGAAGTTTTGGTTTATTCACGATCGATATCTTATTTGTCTAGGGACTGTATTTTTGGTAATTTTTTGGACTGAAAACCTACCTCGTGATGATTATGGAAGGTGATGCTCCCTGCGAATATTGCGAGGCAGCATTATGACAAAATTACCGGTAATCGGTAACGTGTTAGGGGTATAAACGGGAGAATTTTACCAAAATTCTCTTTACCCTCTCTTTACAATGACGTAATTAAGCAGAAAACTTAACGTACTTTTTAAAAAAACTGAAAGTTATGGAGCAGTGAGGAAAGTGATCACATTTTCTTCAATTTTGCCTGCTCATCGTATACGCTTGACTTTTATGCTTATTTTTCCTGCGGCACCAATATGCATCAATCAAAATGGGGTTTAAGCACGTAGGTCTTCATATATATTAGTTTACTCATCGAGCCTTTTAATTTTTTTGTTAACAGTGGCGTGAAGCAGAGGAAGAAAGATGAGTGTGATTATTCGTTTGCAGAATTTGCCCTGGTCGGCCAACGCTGCGGACATACGAAAATTTTTCCATGGGCTCTCAATTCCTGAAGGTGGAGTTCACATTGTTGGCGGCGAGCAGGGTGATGCATTCATCGCTTTCAGGTAAGAATCGTATATCAATTGCCTCATCTCCGGAGAAAATTGACCATAAGTGCTGTACTTATAAACAGCACTTAAATATATTAAATTAATAAATGTAAAGATGATATTTAATAATCATTAGCAATCAAGAAGAAGAGGTAGAATAAAAATAATATAGTTAATAATATTTAAGTGCTGTACTTATAAACCGCACTTTGACTTTTGACTTTGTGAAGCTGTGCTTTTGGTATAAAGTTTGGATCATTGACAGTTTCAGTGTATTAGCAGTATGTGCCTTTCATGTAAAACTTAAAAATCATCTTCCATAAGTAGCTTTGGGGCCGTCTACTCAGTCAAATTGGGAATTCATATCGACAGTGAAACTACCAAACCACGTATCTCATTTTCGGTGTTTAAAAATCTCTGCCCCTGTTTTATTTTTCTTAAAAAGAGAAAAATCAACATCCTTTCTTGAAGTTTTCTCAGAATATACCTCTCACAAAGGAGGAAAATCAAGGACATTTTTAAGAATGGAAGTTGAGTGGTTCTCCTTTTAAAGAATAAAGTAAAAGAGGAAGTCTCCAACGTCGCAAACCGAGATACTTGATTTGGTAATTTCTATATCAATATTTCAAAACAAATGGTAAGTCTGGAAACTAAGGCGTTTACTGTGTAAAATTTAAGACTTTTAGGTCAGAGAGCACAAGCAAGGATGTTTTCATCGCCCAAGTATAACACATATCGCATTAAATTGCTATAGCATGATCAAATGAGGACAAGTAATTATGTTTCCATCACCCAAGGAGCACAGATTGCAATTAATTGCTACTACCTTCATGATAAAATTATCCTTATTGCGTTCTGCAGAGTTGAGTACCTTGAGTGCCATAGTTGAGGTACCTTTTCATCCATTGGAAGGGCTCCCCGTATTGAAATTAATCACATAAAGTGTCTACAGGTCTTGTAAGTCTCTGATAAGTCCGTAATTTTTATGACCTATCCCAAAGTCAAGAAAGGTCCTTAAATTTCACTTCTTGCCGCCGCCGTACTTCTTGGGGTTCTCATTAAAAGCAATTTTGTGATATTTTTGTCTTGTATTCATACTACTACGGCGGAAAGAAAGGCCTGAATTTTTTTGTCGAACTGTACAGTAAAATTGGAAAAAATTGCAATTTTATTTTGCACAGAAAATTACATTCAGTTTTCTCACACATGGATCATACTTCATTTGTCATCTAAAAATGGCTTTCATTCACCATATGATGTAAAAATATTGAAATTTATAAAAGGGGACAAATCACATCTCTCACTTCATTAAATCGTAAAATTAATTCAATATTCCATCATAATTTCATCGTTCTTTTCTTTTGTTACAGCACGGACGAAGATGCTCGCCAAGCCATGTTGATCGATGGTGGTAGGATAAATGAAGTGAAAATCAAGCTATTGCTGAGCTCACGATCAGAGATGCAGAAAGTAATCGAAACCGCGAGACAGCAAGCTTTGAACCTCCAAAACTACATGCAAATGCCTGCCCAACCCCCCGTGATGCCCACAATGCCGAACATGCAGAATCTCCAGAGCATGCAGATGATGCAACAAATGGCGCAACAGATGATGCCGATGGGAATCCCGCAGCAGCAAGTCCCCCTCGTCAATCAGTGGCCAGGACAAGTTCCTGGGTCCGTGAAAATGGGCCCTATCGGGATGGTAGCCCCAATGCCCAGCCAAGCCGCTACTCCCAATCAAAACCAAGGAGCAGAGAGAGACCCGTCGCCTCCTGTAACGTCAGAATTGGTCGTAGAAGGAGAGAAGGTGAAGTCTGATTCAGAGGACGAAAGCAAGAAAGGAAGCCATCGTGACCGTGACAGCTCTCACTCGAGATCCAGGTCTCGATCGAAAGAAAAACGAGATCGAAGGGACTCCCGTTACAGAGATCGCAGGGATCGCGATCGTGACCACGGTAGAGATCGAGATCGCCATAGGGACCGCGATCGTGACAGGGACAGAGATAGGGATCGAGACAGGGATAGGGACAGGAGGAGGCGCAGCAAAAGCAGAGATAGACACCGGGACAGGCGCCACAGATCCAGGAGCAGAGACAGGAGTCGTAGAAGTGAAACTTCGAGGGATAGAGATCGTGATCGACATGGGAGGGATAGAGACCGTGATCGCAAGAGGAGCTCTAGCAAAGAAGCGAACTCAGCTGTTACGACCAACGGAGATTTGAAAGGTATGGACCCTCAAGGAGAAACGCCGACTAACAACGGCACTTCAGTTACCAGTGAAAATCCACTAGCGGCTACACCTCAAGTGGCAAGTCAAGTTGCAGGTCTGCCGCAGCCCCCCGTGATGCTACATCCTGGTCTCGCAGCCGGGAACGCCTTCCCACCTATCCCGGAGCCTCCAAAAATGCCTGTCGTGTGGCCCGGTTTCCCCGGCGAGATGATGCCGCCAGCTGGCTTACCCCCTCAGCCCGGCACCTTGCCTGCTCAAGCGGGCACTCTGCCTCCACCGCCTATGTTCATGCCCCCTGATTTTTTTGTAAATAGTATGAACCTCCCGCCCAATATGCCCCAAGCACCGGCACAGGGAGAGCCGTCGAACCATGTAGGAGAGCGTAGTGACTCAAAAAAACAGGAATTGAACACACAGAAGAACTGTTGTGTTCAAATTCAAAATATGGCGAAGAGTGTTGGTTATGCTGACATTGAAAAGTTCTTCCAGGGTATGGAAATTGTACCCAAAGGTATTAAAATGATCAACGATGATGACGGGAATAGGTCTGGCCTTGCGTATGTTCGTTTTGTGCATGATGGCTTTAAGAATCAAGCACTGAAGCTGAATGGACGCCCAATGAAAGGGCAATGGAGAGAAACCAGAGTCAAAGTAACTCATCTGGATGACTATATTTACAATGAAGCAATCGATGATTTCCACCCACCTGAAAAGAAGCTGAGACCCGTTGGGCCAGTATTTGACACACTTAAACTCTCTCAACTACCACGATACACCAAAGAGAAAGAAGTTTTGGCTCTATTCACCAATGTAAGACCACGTAATGTCATCATCTATCCCAATAAACATCTTTGTGATGCGTTTGTTGAGTTCGAGAGTCCACAGGAGGCAGAGCTAGCTGCATCCCTTCCTTTGATGATGGGCAGGCATCATGTAGTTACTGAGCCTGTATTTGACAAGGATCCTAATCTTCACTTAAGTGCTGTCGGAAACAACATGTTCCTGGCCAATCAATCTGGACCAGAGATTCCACCCCCAAGGCAAGATCCTCGCAGAAAGAGCTTGAACGAGAAGGAAACCATTAGCCCTGTTCCACCTAGACATGTTCCTGAGCCATCAATAGAAAATACTGTTCCTGTGTCCGACTGTTTATTACTTAAAGGGTTGCCATTTAAAGCAAACGATCGTGATATTCTAGACTTTTTCTCAGATGTTGGTATTGTACCGTTGAAAATTCACATCATGTTCGACAAGCAAGGGAAACCAGCCGGCGATGCATTTTGTGAATTTAATACACCGGAAGAGGCCAACCGCGGGTTGGTGAAACAAAACGCCCCCATGGATAGGAATATAGTGACGGTGGTCCCTATTCCCAGGCACGAAATGATGTGTGCCCTCGGAATTCTTCCACCCGGACCGATGATGCCTCCCCATATGGCAGGACCTGGTATGCCAGCTCCTCGAATGCCACCAGGAATGATGGGACCACCTATGGGACACCCAGGAGACATGCGAATGCCCATGCATCATCGACCCGCCAGACCGGACTTTATTCCAGGGGGACCCAATTTTAGAGGTCATCGAATGGAGAACGATTATATTAATGACAGTATCAATGTGGATGGGTTTGGGAAGCCAGGGTGTGTTGTTTCCATGGAGAATGTCCCATTCAGTGCTGGCGTGGAGGATATTCTGCACTTTTTCCATGGCTTTGATGTGGTTCGACAGAATATAATTCGGAGGTTCGACGATGATGGCAAACCCACCGGCGACGCCAGGGTTTGTCTGAAGACGCAAGCTGATGCGCAAAGAGCATGCCAAAAGTTGCACAAGAGGATGATTGGACATCGAATCATTTACTTAAGTATTGTAGATTAATATGATAGAATATTTGAGTGTCTGAGAGTTTCAAAGTACTAACTTGATTTTTTAACCCCTCTTAAAATATTTCGGAAAATATGTCAATATTTTCTCCCCTCTCTGACTTCCTTCGAGTATGAGAAATATAAGTAGGGGCAGCTAATGCTGTTGTTTTTTTTATATGTCAAAGGCTCCATCGGATTTTGTTGACATCTAAAGTTCCAATAAGAATAGAGTTACAAGGGTGAAATAAAATCACCACCCTGATGTTTGACATGGACGTTTCTGTTGATAAAAACAATGTGGCAGTTATTTCAATATCTGTCTTGAGAAAAAAATAAACCCCAAAAATACATCCCGTTCACAAGTTTGAAATTGGAATGTGTTTATGCTAAATGGAAGTATGATAAATGAATTAAAATAAAAGAATTCATACTCCTATGTTTTGTATGCTTCTTTTGATTTTGTTCAGTTGGTAAAAGTTCCTTTTAGCATAAAAATGTCTGTCTTAGAGTTTAGCTAAAGCTGTGATCGTGGAAGGTTTCACATTATCAATTGATGCTTTCTGTAACCAGGCAACATCATCGAAACACAGAATCAGTGTGTGTTGTACTGTGATCTAGAAACGTGATGTAATAACCATCAGACTCCTGGATCTTGTATCTCAATTTAGCATGATGAAAACTTCCTCATTATTCTTTGATTTTCAAACAGTGAAGAAAAATTTGAATTATTTTCTTGCTCTTCCCTCCTATTAACATGCATATTTTGTGATAATTTCAAGCAATAAAGTCAGTCTGTTTTCCATGAGAAGTATAACAGTGGAGGGAATTTTTCTTGTATTTCCTTTTTTTTTCTTATTTTTACGAGAGTATAGCAAGTAATAAGTTTTGGTCTCAGCAAAAATTAGCAAATACTGCTACAAATTTACTGTTTTATTGCCGTTGTTAGGTACAGCCATGAAATTGTATACTTACACATCTTAAATGAAACACAATGTATCTTTTCAGTGTAGATCTCAAAGATCTTTGTTCAAGTGTACAGAATAGAATTTATATATTTTCGTTTCAGATTGGTCTCTGTTATATTTTGCTTTGTAAATTTGACCTAGAGGTGTTTTTTTACAACGATTTCGTTATTTCATTTGTATATTTTTTGATTTTGTAAATTTATGTGTAAATTTACCTCTCTTACCCTCGGAAAAGAATCCAAGCCATTAAGTTGGGATGACCTACAAATGCATGTAAAAAAAGCTTTTATCACTATGCAGGCCCAGAAGACTTTATCTTTTTCCTCTGTTGTCATTAATTTGTATAATTAGAAGGGCAAAGAACTTGAAAAAAAAAAAAATAAAGTTATAATTTTTTAACAGAATCATGTGTTTCTTATTGCACTGCATCTGCACCTGATTGCAAAAACTTTTCCCCTTGAAAATATTGTTATCTGAGTAGATTTACCTCAAAATAGAGGATTTCTTTAAAGATTCTTTTAGAAGTATGAGGATTATCTGATAATTTGCAACTCTTCTGAAGCAAAGCAAAACTGCTTTTAATTAGTAACAAATCCAAATGGTGATGAACGGAATTATTTACACATCCTTATCTTGGCAGTATTAAATTATTATACTTAGACAATTTTTAACAACTTTCTTGAACCTCAGAATTTTTTCTGTTCCAGAAAAGAAAGCCTAAGAAAAAGTTTTTTCCACTGCATGGATAAATCACTGCATCAGGAGCTCAAACCAACTAAAACATTTCTCTCATCTTAGGAAATGGAAGGACATGATTACTTATTTCCTTATTTTAGTCGGCAACTATTGGAGTTTAATATTTTTTCATTGGTGTCAGTTCAAGACACAAATTTTTAAAAATCCAAAATTCTAATAGCTACTCTTTGAAAGAAATGTTAGTTGATGAGATTTTCTGCCGCAGACTCACCATTTGGACTGAAAATTTTTTACTTAATCTTTCAAGGATATCTTTTTTTTGTATTTTCAAGAGAGGGTTCAGAAAAAACATTTACCGAAATCAAATTTAAATTAACAATGAAATTTATTAACAAATAAATGTACAAAGAAGGGCTTGGTGCCATACCTTATTTTAAATTTGGGTGAACTAATTTATGTGAGCTGTCTGATACAAGCCTGTAGCGAACCAAGAATATAATTACAGAACCCAATAGTCCTGCTTAGAAAAGACTAGTGGCTGTAAAAAAAAAGAGGAAAAAAACTTAACTTTTTTTGTCAATTGGAACTTCTTCAACAACAGGATATTTGTCGGTACGGAAGTTAGGGAACTGCTCCCAAGGGGCCTCCAGCTCGAATTTTCTGAATTCCTGCGCCAACTCCAATGGCTCAACTACAACACGCTTTTTCTCATCATCATATCTTACCTGAAAAAATGAGAAAATTCAAATTAGCATTGACTCTTAAAAAAGTTTTTTTTGGTCATACTGATCAATAGAAGTCTAACCAGCCAATTTCCATGATTTTATGATGGAAGGTTTATCTCAAGACACAGTTCTTCAATTTTTTATTATCATTGAGCTATTGAAAAGACAAAGTGTCGCTAATTTCACTCTGAAAAGAGTGGTGACTGAGAAGCAGAAATAGTGACTAATTTGAGGTACTGTTCCTGTTTTAAACTGCAGGAGCATTAACTGGTTTGATCCGGTCGGATTTTTTAAGGAAATCAGTCCTTAAACAATAGACTGGACCGTTTGCTTGACCACCAGTCATCCACTACTTTGTTGGAGGAGCTGTAGCAAAATTTGAGCTAAAAAGGACGTTTCTCTTACAGGAGCGATACTAAAACACTTACTTCGACATATCCAGTCAGAGGAAAGTCTTTTCGGAAAGGATGTCCTTCAAACCCGTAGTCAGTCAGAATACGGCGCAGATCAGGGTGATTAACAAAATATACACCATACATATCCCAGATTTCTCGTTCGTACCAGTTTGCTGCCTTGAAAACACTGTTGGCTGACTCAATTGGAGTCAGTTCGTCTGTGTAAGTTTTGACTCGGATCCTGGAGTTGTACCTCAAAGAGAGAAGGTTGTAAATGACCTGGAAACAAATAAAATAATTCAGCCAGTTGAACACTAGATTTCCAGAATTTTGAAGTTAATGAAAGTGAACCTACAACACTTGCGCAAAATATTTGTTGGTCAGTTCATCCATTGATAAAATCTAGATTTCGAGACATTTAAAACCAGAAAGTTACATCATACTGTAGTGATTCAGGTGTGACGCCACCACCACCACGTAGTGTCCACAACTGCCAGTGTTGCCTATCAGTGGAGATTGAAACAACACAGTCCAACTCGGTGAAGGCATGGTCGAGCTCTGCAGCGTCTGCCACTCTCGGATAAGACCTACCGTTGGCTATCAGACGGCCGCTGAGCCTTGAAGTAATACAGAGTATACAGAATGTGTCAATAGTAGGAAGTTAAGGAGGACAGTCCAACTTCGGGGTGCACGAGGGCAGGGTTCCTGCCAGTTGCCTTGGCCCCTTGGGGGCGCCTCGCCGGTCAGCGTGGCCCTTGCTTCCTTCCTAACTATCACCACCAGCCAACCATTGCTGCCAATGATCACAATCCGCATGACCCTCCTCAGGACCACCTCTCATAGCATCATCTTTATTTTTACTATTAAGGTATTGATTTACAAAATTTTATCACAAAATGTGTGGAAAAAAACTTCAAATTTTAACTTACATTTGGGCCCTTGGGCACTGAATAGAGGTGTCGTCAGATAAGTTAACCATTGTTTACTTTCGGTTTGCAAGCATTTTCGCGTCACTACTATCCACATGAAAACATCCGACTCTCGCAGAAGCAAGAACACAAGCTGAGATAAGTTTTCTAA
Organism: Bemisia tabaci; assembly: GCF_001854935.1. Lineage (NCBI taxonomy): Eukaryota > Metazoa > Arthropoda > Insecta > Hemiptera > Aleyrodidae > Bemisia > Bemisia tabaci. Next base: position 1,666,417 of record NW_017547142.1, on the reverse strand, counting down.
TACTTTCAAACTTTGTAACACTGTAATTTTTAGCCACACAGAAATCACTATCACATAAAAGTCATGAATCCTGTTCAGTTGCATAACTGATAAGTAGTTTTTTCACGATACAATCTAGAGACGGATGTTTTCAAGGTGGATAGTAGTGAACGCCGCTTTGTGCAGAGGCCTAAATTCGTCGTCTGCGCTTGCAAACCAAAAGTAAGCAACGGTCAACTTATCTCAACACCTCTACCAGGAGTACAATGAGAGTTTCAGAAGAACTAATTGGAGTAAGATATTATTACATTTATAAAATTTTGCACAGTGATACTTTTTTACATGAAGATGAACTAGTGTTGTAAATTTTTCATGATATTCAAAATCTTTTACGATTTAATCTTGATCAAATTGGCGCTTACCATGATCTCTCCCGAAGGTGACCAAATATGCTTCGCAAAATTCAAGTACAAGTTTCATAAAACTATGCGTTCAAGCAATGAGTGAGCTTACCTCAAATCTGAAAAGCCTGCTTGGCACATCCATTCCAGCAATGTCAACTAAATTGACGAACTGGGCGGTGTGATGATCCTTCAAAAATTGTAGGACAGGGATCACACCTTCCGGTGCAATTAGTACTTCTAACTCATCTCCTGCTGCCAATTGCACTTTCTGAACGTACTTAGGAAGACATTCTGCAACATACTTTCCAAATCCAGCCAGTTGTTCACGGACCTCTGTATTCACCTTGCGTATTGTTGCTAAACATAACAGAAATTAAACAGTCATTAGATTAGGACTCAGCTGACTATTTGCTAATGTACAAAATTTTTTATTAGTGAACCTAAAGAATTTAGACTAACCATTATTAATCCTTGAAGTTGGATATTTGGTTGAAAGGTATTTTTAAATTTTTCAATAAAAAGAAAATGTTGATACTAGTTTATCCTAATACTTTTTGATCAATTTTGATTGAAGTAGATGTTATGAAAGATTTTCAAAAAGTGAAGAAAATCTCAAACAGTGGTAATTTAGAGTACAAGGGTTGCAAATCATGTTGTGCTTAAAATTGTACATATAGAAAATTAAAAATTTTTATCTACTGATGAAAAATTACTTAATTCTTGAACAGTGTTTTGAAGAAGTTGAATTTTAAAAACGAAAGCAGATTTGAAAGGATTTGAAAAATTCCAGACCAATCGTCAGAGCATATAATTAGATTTTAAGAGCAAAGTTTATTTTTGTAAAGTTGCTGAAACATGATAGAAATAATTGACATCATGGGATTGCCGATAGTACCGAAGCCATTAATTTAATAGTCCAAAAATCCTAACTAAAGATTTTGATGAAAAAATAAACTTACGTGTCTTGTTTTCAGGGACTCCTGATGCAACTGTTGTAGTTTCAAACCGTACATTAAATGCATTCACCAGAGGTTTAGAACAATTCTTCTCAAGAGCTAGAACCAGGGAAAGAAACAGAATGAGACAAAATTCGAAGATAAAATTTTCCAGACTTTACTAGTATTTGTTTCTTTGGGAGCTTGCAGCACTCAAGTTTGAGTTTATTACAGTTGTTGTACTATCGGCCACTGTTTTTACCAGAGGAGTGGCATGGACAAGGCATCGGACTTCGATACAAAAAGTTATACTCATTGCATGGAATTCAAAACCATTGGATGATTGATACAATGACACTTTGACACTTGTCAAATTGTAGCTTCTAATCGCCTGTAACTAAATTAATTTTGATGGGAGGACATGAACGCAGGTAGACGTGCGGAGTAACATCTATATTTTCAGTGGATGTGTGAATCCCTACCGAAATTTTGTCCGGAGTCTTTCGATGGATTTTTTGGCAGAATTCGATTCAATGTATTTTGAAACATGAAATATCAAAGCAAAATGATGGTACTGTACAGTGATTACATGAGTAGTTTGATCAAAAACTGGAAGATTCTTGAGAAAAGATCAAATCCTGAAAATGAAAATTACGAACCTCTAGCACAGTTGGGAAGCTGCTTGAAGTTTCTGGCCATTTGTCTCATCAAAGAATACGCCATGGTGGATTGTCTCCAACAAAGAGTACTTACAGTTTTAGAAATAAATAAAAATTAATCAAAATTAGAGACAGAAATTTAGTTACGATCCATTTTCGGTCACAGGATTTCGCAGGTCGATAGTTTGAGGTTATGTCAAAATCAAAACACGCGGGTACCAACCTACTCAGAGGCCAGACCAAATTTATTCTCTATTTCTTTTTGTAAATTTGAATTGTACATGGGGAAAAATGCATCTTTAAAAATTATCATTCACATTAAGCGAGAAATATCTAAATATTTTCTCGATTTAGTGTGGCTTTGGTCATTTCCGCGATCGACGCTAAGCTTCTCCTAAAAAAAAATTCATGTTTTTCAAAAAGGCGAACTTGATGAAAAACAATCAGCTGATTGAAAAGCCGAAGCCTAAAATTGTCAAAATTGTAAACATGGCGTCTGAAGTCTAGTTCGGCACATATTAATTTTCTCTATCTAGTTTGGTTCTTTTTGAAGAATTTTATTTCTGTTTCCCACCGCGAAGTTCTGTGTTTTACTACTTGCGCCAAACCAGCCGATTGATCAGTGAACTTGAACTTTCGGACGAGTTCTTTCCGCTGATTCCGTTGGTCCGATCTTACCTCAGTGTTTCAGGTTCTAGTGTGCAATGTCGCTATTTTGAATTGTTTCTGTGATTGAATACTTAGTCAGTTTGGGATTCTAGCCGCTTATTTCTCAGTATTTTAAGAATGACTTTTTGGGTCTGTTGAGTGAGGTAAGCATGCTTCAACATCAGTCTGTCAGAATTTCTACATTCTGATCTGATTCTTTCACACAGCCCTGGCTTGCACCATGAGGAGTAAAAATTGACTTTCTTCAGCATAGAGTGTGGGTCTCACATTGCGTGGACTCTGTTTAAGATCAGTAATTAGTTAACTTTTCGCTTAGTTTTGATGCATATTTTATAGTCTTCAGCATGCTTCTAGAACCCAGCTGGTCTTCCATGATCAGTTGGCTCCACCGCATCATTACCCTGTTCCATTTGTATGTACTAATCACCACACAGATCAAGAAATGCTGATAGCTAGTCATCAGATTTCCACGTAGCTACACATGTCTCTTATATTTCTGTTCTTGTATGTTATTATGTAATTTAGTTGTGAAAGAGCCAGAAAATGATCTGCCGAGTCACCTGAAAGTTGCAAGCAGTTCCGACATGATTCGGATTAATTGCTACCTTTGAAAAGCAGTTAAACTGAAAGCTATACTTAACTGATCATGAAAATCCTCCAGAGGATTTTAGGATGGCCAGTACTGATTCACATTTGTCCGAGATGCAGAGAACATAGGAGAACCTCCTACCACCGATAGGACTCCAACAATTTGATGTTTTTTCACATGGGCCCATCTTCTTTCTGTGCATAGAACAGAGATTGGAGTTGACAGGATATGAAATTAGTTCTTAACTGTTCTGATCTTGTGCCAGATTATCCCCATCCCAAAGTTCTCCTCCTATAGCCCTGAACGTTGCAAGAACTCGCACATCTTTCCGCAAAAACATATTCATTCAGAAAGACTAGACTCAATAAGAAAATATTCATGTTTCAGTTTAACACTTTTAACCGGACTTTTTTGAGCATATTGATTCAAGTATTCACTGACGCTTAGTAGGTAGTGGCAAGCTGAACCGTGTGCATTTCTATGTCATAGCCAGCAATCATAGGCAATTCCTACTTAGCATTCCTGGTCATGGGTTTGAGGTTAAATGTTTGTAGCAGCAAAGAACACACGGGATCGTATATGGAGGACTTAAAAAAGTTGATTTTTTTATTTGAGAAAGTGAATTTATTCCCGGCCTGGAATTTTCAGTTTAAAACCTTGGCAAGTTTTATCGAAAAAAACAAATTTGTTCGTCAGAATCACATTTTAAATGAAGGAAAAAATTATGAAATGTATGTCAATACTGTAATGGTCTCGGGGATGGGGAAATAGTCCAACTCGCGTTGATATCTTGAATGCCCTGAGGTGGCGATCACCGTTAAGTACGCATAGGATGACCCGTGACACAGCTGACAATCACCCGCGAAACTGACCCTGCCGTGGCCGTTTGGTCGCCGTTATATTCTGGCGCCCAAAAGCTCTGGCCCTGATTCAGCACGCGCCAACCAAAACACCTGCCTGCGTTTATCTCGGAAATACGTGACCTCTCACGTATGTCCAAGGTGCTCCTAACAGAGGCGTACTCCTAGCTAGAGTGTGTCTCTGCTACAATACATGGATTAAGGGCAGGTAAGGGTGAAAACGGATGCAACCCGCCTAACGTAACCCGGCGGCTTCCCTTTGTTTTCCGTAGTTATTACAAACACACTCTCACACAATTTTTAAAATGGCCAGGAATGCTAAATAGGAATTGCCATAGGCTAAGTAATCAAGCAGAAAGGAACCAAACCACATCAGCTACTGCCAAATTTACGCGGACGTTTTAATTTTTTACATAAAAATGGCTGTGCAGGTTTTTCTGCAAATTTAGTGAATTTTCTACGTGGTACAAAGCAAATTCTTCAAAATTTTCTAAGGAATCCGCACAAACATTCTTTCTTGAAAAATTAAATTGGTCAGTTAAATTTGGCAATAGCTAATGTTGCTTGGTTCCTTTCTGCTAAACAAGGTTCAATTACGGTTGTCGCAGAGTTAGGTCATGTTAGGCTAAAAGCAGTATCTTTGCCTCGTAGGTTTTCCTCTGATAACCGCTAGACCTCCATACGTTCCCATATCAAGACCTAATCTTAAGTTAGCCATCCTGCTACCACTTCCTGTATTTTTTTCATGATTAGCAGAAATACAGCGTTTCAAAAATGACTTGTTGCGGACTGCCTGTAAGATTTTTAGGAGATTTTTATGGTGTTGACACCTATACGAACGGTCCAAGCCGTCCTGTGAATGCTCTGAATTAAACATTCAGAAATCTTGAAAGAATTTTGAAGTCAATACCGACTTAGAAACGGTCCTCTCCAAAATTATCTGTCAATCTGCTAATTACCAAGCAAGGTGCCCACAGGTCTGGAACTGTCAAGGAATTTCATCAGGTTAAGGAAATCAGAAAAAGTCAGGAAATTTCATGAAAAGGACTACAACTTTGAAAAATCTTAAAACTTGATCTTTTAAATCGATTAATGTTCGGAGTTTTCTTTATCCTTATGAGAAAAGACTGAAATTTTCAGACTAATCCTTGTGATAGTTTCCTCATGTATAAATTGAATGTTGAGAGAATTACTGTTCAGCGCAGGTGAGTTATGTTTTGTCATGAGTTAGACTATGAAATCATTGCCACAGGGCTGAAAAAGTCTGACCTATATGTGCACTATGGGCAACCAAGTCATGAAAAATTTCATCAGTTACCAGGATAACCTGTTTCTGCTGAACCAAATGTTTTCAAATGTCTCCACTCTTATGTTAGCTTCTTTAACTTTTTTAGTTTCTTAAAGTGATGTCTCGGTTTTAACCGGTTCAGTTCTTGCAGTAATCTTCTGTATGTGCCGAATAGAACATGTTTGTAACCAACATTTTTTCTCTACACAGATCATAAATTCGAAAATGAGTTTACCAGAAACTGAACAGTTCTCCCTGCGGTGGAACAATTTTCATAGCAACTTATCCTCAGGTTTTCATGACTTATTAGAAGGAGAAGACCTCGTTGATGTCACCTTAGCTTGTGATGGTACCTTTGTTCAAGCTCATAAAATTGTCCTGTCTGTGTGCAGCCCATACTTCAAACAGTTATTCAAGGTACTTTCAAACCATTATTACTATGTATTCTCAGTGTATTACTATGTATTCTCATCATTAAGTGCAAGGAAGTAACATTGTCATTAATGAACTTACCTACCAAATTGTCACAATTTTTGTTCCTCTGAATATTTTATTGAATATAAAAACAACAGTTGACTGTAAATAAAGAGTTGAATTGGACTCAAGAGTAAAAATCTGTACAAGTGCACTAAGAAACTTAAAATATGAAATTAAACAAACATAACAGATCTTTCATATACGTAGTAGATAAGAACTGAATGAACCGCGTTTAGCAGAGAAGGAACCAAGCCACATCAGCTACTGCCAAATTTAATCGGGCAATTCAATTTTTTACAGGAGAATGTGAGTGTAGATCCCTCTGGAAATTTCAAGGAATTTTCTTCCTAATAAGCAGAAATCTCTCTAAAATTTGCACAAGAATCTGTACAACCGTTTCCATGCAAAAAATTAGATTGCCCGATTAAATCTTGCAATACCTGATATGGCTTGGTTCCTTTCTGCTTAACGCGGTCCAAATTTACCTAAGAAAAAAATGAAAGAGAAAGTGTAAAAGAAAATGTATCTAAACGCTAGACGTATGTAAAATGTGTATTATTTTCATGGCAGAGACAAGTTATTTTAGAGATTTTCTGCTATCTTTCCTTGAATCCAAAAGTTAATTTTAAAAGTCAAACCCTCAGATTCATAAAGAGATTGCTGATGGCCCAAATGTTCAGCAACCAATACTAATGCAAGATCCACCTAAAGGAATTTTCTTTGCTAACTGATTGATCCAATATTCATCAGGCCAAAAGGTTGGTGACAAGTGTGGGTGGCGACTACAACCATGCTTTGCCAAGCCAGGGCAACTCATTGTAACAAATTAAGAAATGAAGTAAATAAATTAAACACAAGTGCATACTCGAGAAAGAAAAAGCAGCAGTTTTCAAAATGCATCACCAATAACTTGCTGTGAAAATACTCCAAAAATAAGCAGTGATTGGGGGGAAAAAAAAGTAACATCAGTATACAGCGAAGTGCAAATGCTGCATTGCCCAATCTATGCAGTCGCCAGATTGAACTTCCAAAAAGCAAACAGTTGCGCGCGCAACTTTGCTGCAGCACAGCAGAATGAGGATCAGTGTTAAACAGGACAAGGGGAGAGGAGGGGAGAGATCGTGCGCATTCGCAGAAATTTACGGGAAGTCAAATGAATAAATAGAAACAATCTGTTTGAATGGAAAAAACTCAGAACGTTTAGTAGGTACTATAAGTAGCAGATTTTTCTATTATTCACAATTTCATCCGTTTGAATTTTTAAAAGTCAGGGAAAATGACGAAAATGTCGGGGAAAATTTGTTAAATCACCTTCATTTGCTTTCTAGAGTGGGTTTGAGGTTTCGAAAAATAAATTTTGCCTGAAAACTATTTTCAATTATGCCTTCTTAACCATCCGTCACATCTTCAATAGTCAGGGAATTCCACCAAAATGTGTCAGGGTAATCAGGGAAATGTCAAGGAATTTTATTTTCTAAATTCTGTGGCAACCCTAAGGTACATATCCCAGGTAATCCAGGAACCAGGATAAGCCTATAAAATCTAATTTGTAGCAAAAAAATCCAGTCAATACAAGCTCCTGTGTGTCATTTTTCACGATTTGAGGCGCATTGCAAAAATGAACAATTCTCAGCAATGTTTCCTGTGTTCTATTCCTCCCCTCACTAACTGCTAATTGATTTCCAGGTAAATCCATGCAAACATCCTATTGTCATTTTGAAGGATGTGGGTCATATTGAACTTGCATCTCTTCTCCAGTTCATGTATCGTGGGGAAGTTAATGTCAGGCAAGAAGACCTAACAGCATTCTTGAAGACAGCTGAACTTCTTCAGATTAAAGGACTCACCAGTGATGACTCAAAAGAGGTAAGTTCACCTATTTCTCTCACTTTCCAATTGGACAGCACTAAGCAGAAAATAACAAAAAGAATAGTGGTTTTTACCATGTGTGGTTTTTTTTTGGTTTAATGAATTCCAATTCAGTCTCATTTGATAGGGTTGCCTTAGTCAGGGAAAATCGGGGAACGTCAGGGAAAATGACGAAAATGTCAGGGAAAATTTGTTAAATCACATTCAATCGCTTTCCAATATGGGTTATAGGTTTCGAACAACACATTTTGCCTGAAAACTATTTTCAATTATGCCTTCTTAAGCATCCGTCTTATCTTCAATTGTCAGGGAAATGTCAGGAAATTTCATTTTCTAAATTCTGTGGCAACCCTGATTTGAGAAAAATCGGTTGTTCAGGCTTCTATGGCTTGGAGGGTCTGCAATATTAATAATTTAGGCAGGCTTATAAAAATCAACCGCAGGTGTCTTGATGAGTTCCATTTATGTTGATCAAATGGTCTGAGAGTTGTTATTAATTGTTGAATCAGACATGGTGACTTATTATTTCTGTTCATTATAAATGCCAGGGGTTCAGAAAGTGCTCGATTGGCCCATCGCGGAGCAAATGTCAAGGCACCTAGAAGAAAAGGAAAAAATGAAATGGTAGAAAGCATAAAGCAGCTAAGCACATAGCTTTTTGCGCTAGAAACTATGTAATGCGTTCTCTTATGCGAAGAAAGCAGTGAAGTACGCAAGTCTTATGTGGACAGCAATGTGAGGGCAATCTCAAAATTTGGGAAATCTGCCTCCAAAAATCTGAAGGCGAAAAACTTTCTGCACCCCCAATAAATACTACTTCTTACAATGAAACCCTTCTAAATGAATTTTGAAATCAATAGTTGCCTCAATTGGCAATTAGTGCTCCATAATGTCAAACGAATATTGTTGTTAATTCATCTTTGATGACAGGTTGATTTAATTTTTTGAACATAAATCTGTATCTAGAGAAGTAGGCCATGACTTATCATGTTCGAAAATCGAACTGCACAAGGTGGCAGTTGGTTTTGTCCATGAAAATTATAAGTTATCTCAAATTTGAGCCTATTTTGAGCAATTTTAATAACCCTCTATTTGATCAAAATAAATTTAAAAAAAAATAGACATTGGTCGAAATTGGAGTATATTAAGCTGATAAGCAAAAATGCATTTTTTAGCTTTAACAGAAACCCAATTCATAAAAGAATTTTCATGCAAACCTTTTTTGAAAAGTCAGTAAATTTTTTGTCATAAACCTTTCAAAATTTAGCAGAAACTAGATAATTCTGTAGTTTTAGGCAACTTTGTTACTTTATAGTAGCAGCAACTGGGATTTAAAAGTCTAAAGCAATGAAGTTGTCAATCGTTTTTCTTGAGTATCAAATTGTGGCACAATAGAGCTGTGAGTAATATATAAGTTCAGTTGTATCATGCCTGATTCTGATGTTTCTCTCCTGATGTATTTTCCAGACTATTCAGTCAGCAGCATCAGGTGAATCACATGTATCAGACAGCGATTCACGAACCTGCAAGAACAATGCCAGCGATGAGTATGACCCAGAAGTCAATTCCACGCTTAATTTCTTGGAACAGTCACGTCAGCGCTTCGAGAAGTACTTAAACCCGTCTCACAATCAGCCGTATTTCAATACTGAAAAAGGTAGCATTATCTCTCAAATACTCTCCCGTAGCAAGCCCACGCCAGATTCGGACAGGAGGCAGAAAGTAGTGCAAAAGAACTGTCAGGCGAGCCCGGTGAGCGGAAACGATGCCTCTATCAGTACTCTCTCACCCACATCGACAAGCGTCAGACTGAAGGAGGAACCTATAGATTACGAAAATGATGTTATTGAGGACACGAGTAATGGTTTAGATTCTGCATTGGTCATTGATGATTCATATCAGGATAAATGTAAGTGTAACATTTTTCAAAAATTTCAGTGTTATACTGTAACTATTAATTCCTTCCATGATGATACTTTCTAACCTTCTGCAAATCCTTTAATTGCAAACATCTGAGTGCTGGCTGATACAATAGTAAAAAAATATATTATCCCAATATCAGCACCTGCCAAGCAAAAGTAGTTCATAGAGAGCGGCCGGTTGACGTCCGGCCTTGAGGGGGGGGGGGAGCCTCTCTTGCTTGGTTTGGGGTTTGTATCCAAACCCGCGTATGAGGGCTATCGCTCCGGGGCTCTGGAGGGCCGCCATCTATTTTAGAACAAAAACAGGGTGTTTGTGGTGTATTTTTTGCCCGTGTATAAATTTATGCGAATCCATTATAGTGTAAAATACCTTAATACTGTCAAGTAGTTGGTATAAATAAAGAATTTCATTCATTATTTGCATAATTGATGCATAGGAAAAACTTAACACCCTGGTTATTAATGTAATACCAATTTTTCAAAGATCATCATGTCATAGACAAATACAGCAGACAACTCTCAAGAAGAAAGGTAGAGTTTTTTAGTTACCTCGAAAACTCAAAAAGTCAATGAATTTGGTGCTGGTCAGGGATTGGCCAGAGAAATATTATTACAATAGCTCTCTCTCTCTTGCACATTGAATCTTTAAGTAAAGTCAGTTATGGTATGTAGTTCCTGTTATAATTTTTTGATGAATTCTCATAGATTTGATTTTATATTACGCAGTATTAACGCTGCTACATGTCATGGATCAGTTTCCTGCATCAACTTGTACAATACAATAATTATTGCTTCTTCACATGCACTTTACAGATCGTTTAGTAGGGGAATGTATTGGCCGATCTTGTCCCTAGATCTCTTAGAATCACCTCAAGGTATTGATCAAAGCTCCCCACGTATGGTTTTTGGTACTAAATACGTCTCCTGCGGAGATGGTTTTATTGACAGAGCTATTTTGCAGCATTTTTTAATCATGCTGCTGTAAAAACAATTTTTGTCGCCTATCTTAGCCCTACCCATGAAGTATTTTCAGACATAACGAAGAAGTAGCAGTAGTATTGCCAGAAAATCTGTAACAGTAGTTTACAGCTGTTATTATTCACTTTTTTTGTGAAATTTCTTGACCTTGCGGGGACTTGAAGCCAAAAAATGTTGTTAGGCAATGATGAGTGTGTGTACATCAATGAAATTTTTAGAGTGAAACATTCCTCTTGTGTCTAATTTTTACTACTTTCCCCCTTTTTTCATTGCAGCTAATTGCATGGAAATCGAAGCATCAGGAAGTCTGTCAGATTTAGAAGCTCGGGGAAAAACAACGGCTCAAGGTAGGATTAACCAACCAATAATTCTTTTGTTTGTTTAAAATCCATAAACAGATTAGAGTCACTCGCTGCTCATGTGGATTCTTTTGTGTCTTGCCTGAATTCTGCGCTTTTGCATGCTTGCCTGCCTTGCTTTTTAATGTTTTCATCTTTTCATGTCTCTTTCTTGTTAGGTATTTCCTTCTACAGTCATTTTGTATTTGTTAATCTAAAATTGGATTTCCTTTCCTGAAAATTCATAGTGGTTCATTCCAGAAAAACTGGAAGCAATGAATAAGTCTGATAATATATCTTAGAAGCAAAGTTCTGGGTTGTTTTTTTTTTATTTATTTATTTATTTAACTGGAATATAAAATCAAATTCCTGTGGTTCTATGAGTATTTTTAAATGTGACCTTTTTTAAACTGCTGTAAAAAGTTATTGGTTAAATCAAATTTTATTGGCGGTAGACAAGAAATTAAATTGAATAAAAAAAAAAATCTGCATTACAACTTTCCCCAGCAATACTGAGATTGTGGTTCAAAGCCATTTCTTCTCTTTTTTTTAGTTGCTGATAGTTATTTGTGAAATCGAGTTTTGTTACACTTTACTGTCATATTTATTTTTGAGGATAGTTTATCGAAACTTCCCAGTTTGTGAGTTTAAATCTCCTCATTGGTCGCATACATTTTCATTTATTTTTACTTTATATATTCGTGCTCTAATATGTGTTTAAGATGTGAATCTGGAATCCTCATTAAGTTTCAGCTTGAAAACATTTTCTCTGCGCCTTCAAAGTATTTGTATTTGGGGTGAATTTTTTCAACAAACTCAGTTCTAATGTAGTTTTTGTAGTTGAACTTTCTATTATCATTTACATTCTCAAGAATTCAAGTTTTTGTGATGTTCTTTCATCCTCTGTAAAAAATGTTGTTGTATTTTTGCTCTTGTAATGAATAATTCATTACTCCATTGCAGATGATGTACCTTTTATCATGAATCAAGGGCATTGTTTTTTCCCTTTTCGTCAGTTTGTTATTTTACACTTAGCCCATTGACTTACAATTTAATTTGACCGTGCCCCACGTATAATTAATATTCAAATGTGTAAAAACCAGTACTGCTGAACGCGTACAAATATTCCTAAACTCATTTCCTGAGCTAGAAAATCTGTATTCTAAGCATTTTTATCAGGGAGATAATTAGTTATGATCATTTTATACTTTGATTAATTAATGTCAAAATCACAAATCAAGAAAATTGTGAGGTTATTATATTTATAACTGCACAGTACATAATCAAAAATACAACAACAGAGTAATGAATTGCCGCACAGAATAAATTTTAAGTTGGTCACACCACTCAAAGCAACATTGGCAAGAATGCAGTCTATTGTAGAATCCTGGATGTATCTGAAAAATTGATTGCAAAGTGGACCAACAGCCCTAAGCCGCTGGTTCAGATCTGACCGAGCGCAGTGCGGACAGCTCAAATCTTTCACTTAAGTCAGTGGGTTGGTAATTTATTATTAGAACGTAGAATCATAAATTATTTTTAAGAATGCTGTATTTTAAGTACTTTGGATGCATGGTTGTGCAACGCATCTACAAGACAATGCTCAGGAAACTCATCAGCATTATTTCCACACAAGTTTTTTTTTTTTTTGAAGGGAAGTTAAAACTCACAAAGGCCTAGCTTTGGCAACAAGAGCCCACAATGACAAATCGAAATTCAGATAGGAATGAGAGAAAAAAAGTCCTAGCAACTTCATAATTCTTCAATTTTTTTATGATGCAAAGATGTTGCAGTAAAGCTGAAATCACAGTATTTAGCCTCTGGCTTTTCTGATCATAATGAATTTTTATGTATAAAACTTAGAAAACAAGTTTCTTAACCTTTAATAATGCAAAGTTCTTATTATACTTTATTTTCCAATCGGAATACTAATCTACGCTACCGGCGAAGATTAATCTGCGAAGATAAAAAACTCTCCCCCATAAAAAAATTTAAAAAAGGTGACCATCGTGAAAAGGTACATTCATGATTACATTTTTATAAATTTTAGCTGATGCTTTAAGCTCTTCCAGTGAGACTGATTTTTACACTAATCTCCAGTTAATTATTTTATCTGTTGACTGACATGCGTTATTGCAGAACAGTTATCAGAGTTTGTCATACATGACAGGAAACTTTTTATAGAATGGCCCTCTAAAGGAAAATTCCAAAATAAGCCTCTCTACAAAAAGACAAGATGATCAGTTTATTTCCATTTGTGTGTCTTTGCTTCTCATCGTTGTTATTTGTTTATGAATTTGTCGTTTTTTTGTTTGCTTCTTTTTGTCAGTTGTTTGGTTTTGTTTTGTTCTAACTAGCAGTTGTCTTTTGTTTTTGGAAATTGCATTTATCAATGTTTTTTTTTTTTTCTTTTACTACCTTATCTTTTTTGCTGTAGTATTTTCATAGATTAGTTGTTTTGTATTTTTTCTTTTTAAATTTTATGAATTCTGAATGATATGTAGGAAAATGTAGCGAGTTTAATTAAGCTTTCAGTTGTGAGTTTTGCTCATCAATACTTCCTAAGTTCTACTTGTCATTGTCCTCTTTTATTGTTTTACTCTCAGATTTAGTTTCTGAAAATGAAGGAATGGAAAAAATGTATAAGTTGAAGAAAGTCAAGTTCATATCTCAAACTTGGATCCACAAATAGGACTCAAACATTGTGACCGTTTTACAGTTTTTACTGAAGTAGTCACTGAAGTGAAGCCTTCGTCAATTCAGTATATTGTTTTTTAAGTACATTTATCGCATCTGTACCTTAAGCTTTACTCTGAAAAATGTGTGAGTTCAAGCTCAGTTCTATTGCTGCTCTGGATATCATTTTCTGAGATCTCTTGAGTTTGTTCCAAGCGACAGTGGCCTATTTAGTTAATTTTGAAAGTATTGAGTTTTGTAGACGAATCCTCTTTACTTAAAGAATTTCAACCGTACTTAGAATACTGTCATGATGTTGTTACTGCTGTAGATCATCAGTAGTAGTGTGAATTTCTTCATTCCGTTTAACAGTAAATTTTTAGACAGTACTCAACTATGCTCAAGAGCACTTGAATCTAAGAGATCCAATGATGTTCTTAGTCGAAATGTTTGTGTTGAAATCCTTCCTAGCGTCCTGAAAGAAGGAAATTTTTGGAAAGTAAGGCTAAGTCAATAAAAAAACAAAGACTTCCGATTTGAGATGATGAGGTACCACTAGACACCCCGTCAAATTATAGAATAGCTGATTAGTAATGCTTCATTCTGGATCAACGAATCTCTAAAAGTCTGTTGAGTTATTGTTAGAAGCTCAATTGGCCCTTAAACTCACCTCTTTAATGTATCACAACTTTGTAATGTAACATGCTCACGAGTCCATTTTGCATTTTTTATTCGAGTGCTGGTTTCTTTGCGATGTGCTGCATTTGCCGTTTGCGGATTTGTGTTTTTGGTGTGCCGTTTGTCGTAGTTTGGGTTGCAAAATAAACTCAGCGTTCTATTCCACGTGTTTCATGCAGCTTGCCTGCTTTCAGGACTGAAGTTCTCATGTCGGTTCTGTCATAAGAAATTCTCGCGGCGGGATAGCCTTGGCATCCACGTTGCAAACATACATGGCAAATTGCGTGGTCCGTTCCCGTGCAAGATCTGTGGAAAGCTGGCCAAGAATAAGCGGAGTCTCAACACTCACATGTACGATTATCACAGGCAGACAAGCGGTGGAAAGCGGCTGAAATACCAACGTAACAACTGTGTCGAGAATGCAGAGAACAATCAGCAAGTTTCGTTGATCATTCGAGACGGAGAATGAGCACTCGGCTAAACGTCAGCTTTAATTCTGCTTCTTATACTTTTTTGTGGCCTCTGCGAAGGCAAGTTTTTAAGCTTGCCGGTACAATGATTTCTGAATATTGTGTGCCATCTGAATTCATGCTCACTGTACATCTTTTCTATTTACCGTTTTCTAGTGTGGGGGGGTTAGAATGGCATTTCATAATGCAAGGCACAAAAATCTTCCATATCCTCAAGTTGGTATACTCACATCATCTGTAAATTTTTAAGTTGGGTATCTTGAGGTGTATGTCAGCATTGTATTTTCCTGGCACATAGTGAAGCAACGTAACGGAATGATGGCCCTCTCATGGTGATTCCGCGCGGATGACCTCAAACCAGCTTGATGCAGTGGCCTTGCTGAGTCACTTTTTTATGGAAGCTTTTTGGTCTGGCAGCATTTTGAGTTTTGTTTTCATGCCCTTTGAGAAAGATCAAAAGAAAAGAGTCTTTTTGGGGCATTTACCGAAGGACGTACTTTTCTTTGTCTTTTGGAGGAACCCCTCTCATCAGTCAAGGTACAGTTTTTAAAAATGTTCATCCAGAGTGCTGTTTTTCCAATGCTTAAGCCAAAACATTTTTTTTCTCTTTCAAAGAACAGCTTGGATTTTGTATCAGGAGTAAGCAAGGAAACTTAAGTATCAAGTGCGATTTTTTAGCGACTGGATTGCCATATTCACCCTAAAATTTCATTTCCTTCTTTCTTAATTCGATTGCAAAAGTGATGACTGACTTGATGGCTTCTATTTTTCTCATGAAATCACTTTAATGATTCTCAAGCCTGGGAGGACATGCATAAAGAAAGATCAGATCCTGCTAATGTTGATTCTTTAAATGTGATCCCTGCATCTAGGTTTACACTTAAAAATATTGATAGCTAAACTTGGAAATGACGTAGCTCAATTTGCAATGTCGTAGGATCTCTTTCTTATTTTATTTTTTAGTTGGAATACTAACCAGGGAAATTTCTTGAAAATACCCGCGACTTATTTGCTTAGTTCAGAGAATATCAAACCATGATGTTCGCTTTTTTCCTTTCTAATAAATAAAGTAAGTTCAGAAATTTTGAAACACTTATTTGCGCTTCGTAATTTTCTAGATTAGCGATCGATTTGATGTCTTTTATAATTAACTGATTAGGTCTCTGTTCAAAACAGAATTTCAGTTTTGGATTGTCCATCTGATGCAGCGAGATATGAAAAATTTTACTTTTAAGGGGCAGTGTGACTTTACTCCCTTCGTTGGAGAACAACTTATCACTGAACCGCACAAATGATTTCTATTCTTTTTGCTTTGCTCCTCTCGTCCCCCTAAATATTTGTAATACTATTCTCGGAGTATGCTTGTAATCTCCTTAGAGTCTTTAGTTACTCTCAGTGACTAATTCGGAAAATTTATTTTAGCAGAGTTTCGGTATTTCTTAATAGGTTATCCAAATTGATTTGTATATAGTTAGGAACCTCTTCCTAAGTGTTAGTGCGTTTTATGTGCAATATACCGTTCGTCATTAGAAATCTCTCTTTGATGTTTGGCGAGTGTTTTTTAATGAAATGAAGGTCTGTTGGAAGTCCTCCCCTGTGAAACAGTTGTTTCGTAATGAACGGTAATTTGTTTTTTTTACTTACCTTCGATTTTTCTGCAGGCTGCTCCTTAAATTCGTCCTCTCTTATGAATTGACGCCGTAATTCAGTTATTTGCCTTGAAAACATTTTTAGCATTTTCATGAATCAACTATTCATTTCAATAATTTTTAAACAGGATTTTTGTAGGACAACTCTTCGCTTGACTGTTGAACCTAGAGGACAAAAGGGAATTAATCCAGTACCCATCTTTTTTCTTTTTAGTCAATAATTCCGAAAGCTTGCTTCTCCTTTGTAACTCTGAATAGGTTGTACAACTGGAAAAAGCTTGTGATTGGGATTAAATGGTAATTGTAGTAAAGTAGAATTGATCTTGCACTCGTTTTTGGTTACAAATAAAATAGGTGCTTCTAAGATCCTTGCAGAATGGCTGGGTTAATGGTTTAACCACAGGCCCATTTGCAAAGAGGTGGCCTGTTTTCTAAATTATTGATCTATTTGAACTTTTTGCTCCTAAATTAAATGTTTTGCAGCTGTTCTGAAAGTTCCTGGTAATTTATCAAACATTTTTCAATTGTTCGTTCCACTAAATTCTTAACTTGCTTCAATCGTGGCTCTTCTTTGCCCAAATTCTTCTCTCCTCTGCTCTTTTCGTTGATTTTTAGGTTGTTGTGTTCTCTTGATTCTTAACTGGTCTCCGCTGCTGTCATAAAAATTTAGGCCCTCGTATTAATTTATTTTTTTACTCGTTTATTTATTATTTATTCATTTATTTGTTTGTTTATTTCTAACTGTCCATCTCTCTTAAATAACCACATCACTAAAAGTGTCACCTTTCGGAAGTTTTTGTACAAAATTTCAAGTCATAACTGTGAAACGAGAACGCTTTTTCTCTCTTCTCTTCTCATGGTTTGCGTTATTTCGTGTGTGTTCAGGTTTTCTACTAGTCACTTTTCTCAGTCATTCTTGAAAATAAGTACTTACTCTCGTTTATTGTTTATTTTGCATTTGGTAAGGGCTAAAAAGCACTTTATGAGAGTTACCTGCCAAAATTTTTCATTTTTGCTTACAATTAGTAAGAGATAACTTTGATGGTAACAAGATTTAAGATGATTACTTTCTTTCGCCAACACCACCAAGCATCATTGTTATTTTTTTTTTATTTATCATCTCCGATCATAGGCTCAGCTTCGAAGTGAAAATTATTGCATATAGGCATCAAAATTTCATTACAACGATAAAGTATCTCTCTTGAAGTTAGGCCTTTTCACAAATACAAGATCTCATCATGAACTTTTCACTGTGGCGCGTCGAGTTTGTTTCTAGTCTTTAAGTTGAGTTTTTTGGTTGCCTTTCACCCGCTATTATTTATTGACACTTTTATGACACTTCATGATTCATAGATTGATCTCAGGACCTCAAGTTTGCTCATAAAACCGGTGATTTTGTATTTTTGAAAGCAGACTCCAGTTTTGACAATTTTGAAAGTTTATTTTCGTAACTTTTACCGCATAATCTAGCAAAAAGAAAAACATTTCTTAACTGAAGGTAACTGTTTGAGAGATTTAGGTCAAAAAAGTGGCCCATTGTTTTAAGGATCAAGCTAGTATCAAGTAAATTTCGTTTAAACTTCATCTGCAGATTACCTCTCAAATTTTTATCTATTCACGTCAAACTTCGAGAACATCATGGCCTACTGGGCAGTTTGAATAATGCGCCTTTGATAATGCATACAGTTTTACAGGTGGACTATTTTTGGTGGATTTTCCTTTAAACAGGCAGCTCCCTGTTTTTCTCCATGATTAATTTATCGTTTAGGGCGTATCCAAAGGAGAAAAGCTGTACATACTTTCTTTCTAATTTAATTTAGTTTAGTTAATTTATTATTTTGTTTTTAATTTTATCCGCTGGAATTGTATTAACCTCTCATGTTTCGTGTGTTTCTGTTGTGTTGTGTAGGCTAAAACATCTTTAAATCGATTGTTATGTTCATTATTCGGGTCAATTCATCCACCGGTTAGAGAATAGATTATACCAATGACTAAAATGTCAACAACTTTAAATTATATTTTATGGCAGTATCATCTAGGCATTCGCCGTTGATTATTTTATGAGTTTTGTAAGCTCTCTTGTTTCAGCGTTGGATGTGTCAGTTTCAGTGATGAGCTCTTTCAGCCTATTGTTTTTATTTGTAAATATATACAGTTGCTATGTTGAAATTTAATTTTTGCAGAAGAAATTCTATGAAATAGGTGCGTAAATTTAGGCACTTGTCGCATTAATATTTTTTGTATTTTTTCTTTAGTATACTATTGTACCTATTTTCCTCTTAAACTCTTGTTTATTTAAATTCGAAGTAATGCTCTCAATAGCTTGATAGTATTCTGTTTGTAAGAATTAGTGGCCAACCGATTTGTTCGATGTGCATTGGTGGCATTGTCACAATGCAAAATAAAAAGTACTCCCACTAACTCCGACCCTAATGGATAAACAGTTCCAACATAAATTAAAATTAACCTGTGAACTGATAAAGTATTCACGCTTGACACTGCTACCTAGCGTGCAAGATTGCCAGGTCGCACGATGAAAAGGAAGCATTTTATATGGGTTTAAATGGGAACAATTGGTGATTTTTCAGTGTAACCCGGAGCACGCTTTCGGCTCCGAACGCATCCCACATTTGGGATCCCGAAAACAGAATATAACACGCTAGCATTGTTGCCCAGATCGTGTTGAAAAAGTAGAACGGGTCCCCCATTTAAGACTTTGTAAAATACCTACTTTTTATCGTACAGCCTGGCAACCTTGTACGCTAGGCAGCAGGATCGAGCGTGGATACTACACTGAGGATTTAATGTCTTGAAAACTTTCCGTTCTCTACCAGGATACACCATTCCAAGGGTATCATCGATAACATCCAATTCTTCCCACTATTTATTTGTCATATATTCCAGCATTTAACATGGGGATTTTAGCTTTTGTTGTATATTTTTAAGTAAATATCATCTAAATGGATCAGCTTCACATCAGAAAAGAATCATGGTCTATAGTTTAAAGTTCTAAATCAGAAAAAAAAAGGATAATATCTGTCTGAACATCAAGTTTCTACATCCGAAATTGGAGAAGATATTCTGCCCTTTGAATACCATACCATGATTGATCAACTTATCCACCTTGTTACCTTGCATTATTTAGATGGTTTTAAGAAAAATCGGCTTTACTGAACCATACCTTGCTTTATTTCCTCTCATGTGTTGTTTTTTCAACAAAAAACTAGGCAATTTGCCCTTTTCAATTTCATGAGTCATCCCCTGTAATGTAGGGAAAATCATAGGAAGTTTTGAGTCATCCTGTTTCTTAGTCATTGGTTTAAAAAATACATCGCAGGAAATTAGGTGATGTGAAATGTAGTCTGGCTCATTCTACTAAAAGATAATGAACTGAAACTGCAATGGAAGAACCATGGTATGCTTTGAAATGATGAATAACATCGTCCGCCATGTTTTCAAAGTGTCTTCTCAGTTAATATTGGATGCAGAAACTTTGAGTTTAAATTCGTCTTTGTAAAGCTACTTCTCTGTTTTTAACATTTGTAACATGATTCTGGTGTCAATGCTAATTACCCATAAAATGAACAGATGAACTTACTTTGTAATGTTTTGAAAACTTGACCTCTCTTTTGTCAGATAGCTCCGGTGGTAAGATGTTATCAACAACATCTGATCCTTGTTTTTTATTTTTTCATGTATTTTACGATGTTGATTAGGATCGTTAGCCTTCGTGTACTTTTTAAAAATAATAGGTATAATCAAAATCTTTGAGTATTTTGTGGGAAAGTTCAGATTCTTTGCTGCATAGGTGGCAATTTTCCTTGCTTAACTTAGTATCAGAAATCGTCAATTTTTATAGGAATACTGCTTGGAAAATAGTAAGGTGTCATCTAGTAATGGATCAACACGCTAGCATGGCTTCAGCGCAGGAAATCTGCTCGTAAGGCACTCAGTGGCGCATTGTTTGCTCTAGGTTGCATGAAGATACATTTTTGTAAAAATCATCGGTGGTTTTTTCTCACTCGATTTCTGTAAGATATTGGTACATGCCTTACTTTTGTTATGATACTGAAAAGCTCTTAAAAATAATTAATTTGCCCCTAAGTTCTCCTGTTGGCACTGTACAGGGTGTTTCAGAAAAAAATATCCATCCTAAATATCTTCTGAACGAATTCCAAGATCGAAAAAGTGTTGAATATTTTTGATACGGGCATTCCCCTCAAAATTAAACATTTGTTTCGGCGTTTTTGGATCCGCGAATTCGTTCAAAAATATTTAAGATAGATACTCTCTTTTGAAACACCCTGTATGTACTTAAACAATTTTCATGGTTTCTCTTCTGAAGAGAAAATCCTGAAAAGAAAATTCCCGAAGATTCTATTTTATCTGTAGACTTGGATTTTTTCCTCTCCTATCTTTTGCAAATATAATATTTCTCAAGTATATTTTCTGTCAATATCATGACCCTTTTTTTAATTATAATTTTATCTCAGCTTGGTCCCTATTATTTTGTATTTTATCAGGACCATTTAGTTCTGATGGTTTACCGTCTGTCCTCCCTATCTATTATGGATACATCTCATATTGTGCATCACTTATTTTCCTAATTTTAATTCTCTTGGCGTAATTTTGTTTCTCCTCATTGTATCGGTTTTACACCTGTATCTATTTTATATTTTCTAACATTTAATATACATAAAATAACTCAACATGAAAATTCTAAAAGTTCGGGTGTTTTCATCTTTTTTCTACTCTTTTGGGTCAACTTTGTTCGATCAATCGTGAAGCTGAGCTGAGAAAACATCACTCGATGTTTTTTCATCAAAGGAAGGGCACAGTTTGTAGAGCGTTACTGGTACGCTTAAAATTCATGAAATGCAATGTCTTAAGCATTGCTTTGATTGTTAACATTTGATATTCAGTCACAGATCACATTTTATATCACTTTGGCCAAAAACTGACTAAAAATGAATGGTGCACCATGTCTAAAGTTTTTTCAAAATTTTATGTAGAAACAACACTCTTTGTGCAAAGTTTGAAAATCAATTCTCAGCTTAAATTCTTAGCTCCAGAATATCCATTCTTAGCCTTCAGTTAGGTTTAATTTAATATGTATAGTCCAAATCTCTTCAAAGTGGAGTATCAGTAACCAAATTCCAAAATAGGTAATAGGTACACCATGTATATCAAACTTTGCTCCTGTAGTCAATATTATTGAACTCATGCTGCATTTTTGGATCTTCTCATTGTTGTACTAAGTGAATTTCACGGAGTTTAATAGTTAGAATTTTAATAATTCCATTCTTTATCCCATTATAATGGTCGATTTTGTCCCTCCCCCTATCACTTTGGAAACAACTAATAATTGGACTGCATTTTGCAATTTGGAACTATAAATTGTGGCTCCTCTAGAAAAACACTTATGTGCATAGGGAAACTAATGGCACATACGTTGTTCTTAAACCGGGCTAGAATCTATAGGTCCAAATTGCAAAATGTAGTCCAATTAACCTATGTGTTGAATTTTGAACTTTGTCACATGCCTCTTTTTCTGCTTAAAATTTTGGAATGGACACGTGTGTACTAAGATCTGGTCTCCTACACCTCAAATGTTGCCTCCAAAAATTTTCCAAGAGAAACAGTCGACTAAGAAGAGTATCTTAGTCAGATGCATGGTGTTTAAGACCTGAAAAATCTAGAATTCACCTGGGTGTATCAAGAAATGAAAAATTTCTCGGGAATTTACAATGAATTCGGTGAAATCGGAGTTGAAAACCGAGAATTTTTTCTGCTATTTCTGCTCCTGGACAATTCCGTTTATAAATTTGGCTATCGGTGTATTCAAGAGTCAGGAGAAGATTCACGTACCCAAACTTGAAACTTGTCCTACACAAAACTTACACCTCGCTGCAGTTTGCACTGGAATTCTCAAAAATGTTTGGTATCTGCCCTTTTTTTGAAATTGATCAACGACTTCTGGGGCTATACGCGGGCTCTCGAAACACTAATAACATGGACAATAACATATTCACATATTATATTTGTGTGTGCTCATAATGTGCTATTCTGCACACTATGAAGGTCTCAAGGGGAACGAGGTCGACGGTCTAATTTGTTGAAGTGGGAGCCCTTATAGGAACAATTCATGATGGTTATCAGATAAATCCCAGATTCTCTGGTGAAAGAGCATTTGTACCTAAAAGCTTTTTATTTAGCGATTTTCTTCTTGCATGGCTCAATGATCGGGAAATTGCTTTTGGATCTCTGATTATGGAAATTTATGGCTAAAACTTTGTGTATATAGACATCAAAGTACAAAGAAATTATCTCAGCAATTTGTGCGACTTTCGGAAAATAGCATGTAGGCTCAAACAAACTCTGTCATCCAAGTGAGACCTCTCTACTTTTATATGTGATGATTGAAAACGGAAAAATTTAGAAAACATACTTCTGAGAAAAAGGTGTTCAAAGGTTTCAGTTTCACGGTGTTGGAAGTTCAAAAACGGAGTCTCTACGCATGACATTGGTGGCAGATAATGCAGATTTGGCGCGGAAACCTTTTGCCAGTTCTATTAAAAATCCCCCTGTAACTAATAAAAAAATAACCTACCTTTTCTTTTTCTTCTGTCTGCATTATTACATAATGAGACTTCTCTCTGCTTTAAACTTTTGATCGGCTCCTTTCAACTAATTCTGTGAACTTCTGGAGAAATCTTTTGCGGGAGGTGCACTGCTTATAATTTTTGGTAAGTTTTCTTCAATTCTGATCGCAATATTACTACAATTTTAAATTTCGTCCCGGAAAGGACTTTCATCTCTTTTAAAACCAAATTGCATGAGGGTTTTGGGTGAGGTGATCTTGTATTCTGAATGATGACTAAATTTTAATTTTCTTTTACAAGGGTGATCCAAAAATAAGTTTTCCCTTTGTCATATCTGTCTAACTATAGTAGGTAAATCAAAGCAGTAAAAAGTTATGCATCAGACATACTCTTAGTTTTGAAACAAGCACAAGATTTTGAAAATTCAACCTGGGATTCTCAAGGAGACTGATTCCCCAAGATCATTTACTGTCGTTGCATCACAATCAATTGAAAACACATTGATTGGTGAAGTTTTGATATTTGATGAGAATGTGATGTAATGAGAAATTTGTCCATCAGAATCAGATACTTGACTCAAGATGGATGGAGAGGAAACTAGCACTGATGTTTGCAAACGTACGTAAGAAAACTGATAATTCCCTGACCGATAATGGAACTGATGAACCAACCTATCAAATCAAAGCTGGGAGTAAAATAATCAAAATAAACTCAACTTTTTTGAGTTCGGCTGTCTTTACTCTCAAGGGAAAAATTGACAAATTTTAGTTCAATTTGTTAAAGTAAGGGGAGTTGGAAACGCAAGGGTTTTAGTCAATTTGAGTTTTCTCACTAATTCCAGGATAGATTTTCAAAATTTTGGACTTAACACGAAACTGAGAGTATGTTTGGTAAGTCTCTTTATCGATTTGATTCATCTTTTTCAGTTCAGAAGATGCAAAATAGGGAATCTTACTTTCTAGATAATTCTTGCATTTTTATTTTACGAATTAATTTCTATGGTTCTCAAAATGTATTCTTTTATACAGATTTCTGTTCTGTTAGTTACCATTTGCCGAGTAATCCAAACATTTCAAAACTATTCGCAATTCTCTGAAGCACCTGTGTCGGCTCACAAGATCAGAATAATTTTACTGTTGCTAAATGAAATATTTTGACCTCTCCGTTTTTAAAAATGAAAACTTTAAAACTAGGGATGAATCTATTTTACTTTGTAAATGTTCAGTAATTTTTAAATAGCCTATCAAGGTTGTAAGATTTTTGAGTGCTTAGAAACTTCGCTCTCATTGACATATTATAATTTACTTTTAAAGCCCTTTATTCTCTGGTTTATGTACAACAAAAATCTCCAGATTTAATCCTGGTATTTATAACTTTTCAGGTCGTTTGAAGTTTCCACAGACACCTGTTTACTGCTCCATCTGCTATCGAGAGTTTGTAAGCAAGTACAACTTACGAATCCATTTACGTGATGTCCACCATGAAAGAGGACCTTTCAGTTGCCCAGTCTGTTTCCGTACAGTGAAAAATAGGAGTTGTCTCCGAGTCCATGTCTACAAACAGCATCGTAAGAAAGACCTTGAGACAGAAGTTGCTGAGCAGAAATGTTGAAGCTTCTATCAGGTAAATAGTCAAAAGTTTTTTAGTTCTCTTTCTGGACCAAAACGTGCATTACCTGTCTGTGCAGATAAATCCTACTAATGTAACTAAAAATCTAAATTTGACGAACTTTGCTTTTTTCTCAAATATAACAAAAGTGGTGAATTTTTTAAATCATTATTTCTAGTTAACTTGTACTTGTTGGTCCCTGAAAAATTATTGTTTTGCTACTGAATGCTATCATTACTCTGATCCAAAGTTTTACTCATTATATTCTCAACAAGTCATTCATGTGCAGGGGTGCAGAAAGTTTTTTGGCTGCATATTTATTGAAGCAGCCTAGACAAATTGTAAGGCTGTCCACATAATACTTCCTTCCCTTCACGTTTTTAAGTCAGCCTTCACATTGCTGTCCACATGAGACAGAGCGCCTAACTATTTTCTTTGCATAAAACACAAATTACAGTTTCCTTTGCCAAAAGAAATGCAATTTGCAGTTTGCTGAACGAATAACTCGTTTAATAGTTTCAGTCACAAAAAGTAGCGCTGCCTTCCGATTTATCCCCCTTTACAGGTTTCTTTTTATTTCAAATACCCCTTTTTTGGCGGTCTTTACTTCTTTATTATGAACGATGGCGATCAAATCGGTCATCTGGTCGCGGAAATTTTGCACCTCTTACTTGGCTAATCATTGTGGAACTGTGCACTTATTCCCATTTTCTATTTTCAATTAAATTAAATGGTTAGATTGAATGAAAAATTATGTAGATAACTAGATTTAGTGCAGAAGAATAGAAAAATATTTAATATTTTTTCCCCTCTTTTTCAGTTTTTCCAGACCGGTCTTTCCTCCTTCAGAATCTGACAGAGCTCCTTGCAAGAAGAAGCTTCTCTACAACGATTTTATTTTGTGAAAATTTTCCCCTTTTACAATTATCTGTTGGTGTTTTTATGTGGTTCCTTTGTGTTCTTTTCATTAGAGCACAGATGCGTTTGAAATCGCATCATCGCTTAACCATTTGCAACATACCTAATTGTAGTCTAGGTATACCTCAGAAATGTCAGTGATTTCGGTTTCAGATTGATTTTTCATCGCAAATCACTGACTGATTACCATTATCTCTTAACTTTTGTGACACTAAGACTTTTTCTTGTCCATAAGGTAAAATTAAAATATTTTAAAATGTTTCAGCCTCACTACTTAATAGTAATTAATTTTAAAAAAAAAATAAAAAAATAAAAATGGAAAATAAAAATCAGTATAACTAGCTGCTTTTCTAAATTGTTCAGAACTGTTAAGCATTAGCAACACATTTTAGCCTTGCAAAGAAGTTAGAAAACATCATATTCCTTGAAACATGCGAGATCTCAAACTAAAAACGATTACACTTACGTTTGTAGGCTTCATTAGTTATATAAACAAAGAGAAAAACGTTGTGAAGTACATACTGCTGTGTAGCTGAATAAAATTAATTAGTTAATTTTTATTGAATTAAAATTTAATTTCTGGCCTCTCTTAGTGTCCAAAAGGTTGCTCTAAGGCTGTGCGAATTCAAGTTATTTTTTCCCCTCTTTTAAATTTATCTCACCTGTAGTTGGGATCCTTTTACCGTAAACATACACATTTTAAAGTGATACTCAGCTATTGAGAACAAATTTCAACCCTCTGTACCGCCTTTAAACTCAATGAATGTAACCACTGTTGAAAAGATTTTATTAATCATCACCATTTATTAGTCTCTCATACTCAGAATTAAGGTTTAACTTGCTATTCTGTCGCGAAATGTTATGCGCGTTTAGCTGTCCTCGGACTGTCTAAGTACTTTTAACCAAGGATACTTAAAATATGGATGTGCTTGAATACGCAGCACCTTCAGTTGAATCATCAGTGAATCTCCTATCATTATTTAATGGATCCGAAGGAGATTTAGTTGGCCCAACATGAAATTCCGTTCAACCAGGGAATCTACAGGTGCTGGAAATTGCCAACTTTTGAAGTTGTTCACATTTTTTTATCGATAGAGTTGTATCTATATGATCAAGTTTTGTTCGGCCGAAAGCTGTCTCTACAGCAGTTATTCTCTTTTCAAAGTAACTTTACTCCTCTATGTCTTGAGCACAAGCACTCGCTAGAGAGCTTTTGCTCTCTCTTTGCCTTGCCCTCTAGACCTCTGGTATCAGGAATGTACCCTTTGTTTGACCATGATACCTGTACAAAATGCCAGGAGCGTCACCACTCAGGTACCCCAGGTTTTTAAACATAATTTTATATTTTAAACTTTTAGACACCTATTTAGTAACTTAGTTGTTAAGGGATATATTCTACGAGGATAGCGATTTTATTTTGTTTCTAGTAGCAGATTGCCAACAGATTTTATTCTTGAACTATGCATCAGGTCTTAAAAATTGGGAAACGAATCGGCAACAAAATAAGTGCGTTAAAAATATAAGAGGCCGGCTCATTATTTCCCCTTTTCTTTTTAAATTACTCTGGAACAATTAATTCAGGAAACGCATCTCGCTTTGAGTATTCCACAGATTTATTTCATTGTGATTAGAATCGTTTT
This sequence comes from Bemisia tabaci, assembly GCF_001854935.1. Classification (NCBI taxonomy): domain Eukaryota; kingdom Metazoa; phylum Arthropoda; class Insecta; order Hemiptera; family Aleyrodidae; genus Bemisia; species Bemisia tabaci. The sequence continues at coordinate 1,639,209 of NW_017547142.1, read as the reverse complement.
GAGTACTGGAAACCACCTGGTGTGTATCTAGCTTTTGTGTTTATCAATTTCTGTTGTTGACTCAGTACTTTTTCTAGCTAGCAGTAAAAGCTACATATTAAAAGCTCAGTGCACGCAGAAAGTCTGGACGAATATCTAATCTGCAATATAAAGGTGAAATAATTTTTGCGTTGCCTGCTCTTTGTTACTGCTTTTAACGAACCAGGAAAAATTTAAAGCTTCCTAAACCGAAATCGCATCATTTGCTAAAGAGAAAAAAGAAGCTCCAAACTCTGCAATGGGTAATACTGTGTTAAAAAGGAATCCAAGTTTTATGAACTGAGGAGCCAGAAGTTTTTTCAGTTTTTAACAAATTTATCAGCGTAACATGACTCTTATATCATGGGAAACTTACAGAATCCCTGTCCAAAGCTGATTTGATTTGGAAAGGCTGACTTAGAAAGCACTCTATCATTACGTTAAATCTGTTGGCATCGCTACACTATTATGATGACGTAAGGTTTGCTTCATCTTTCCATGAATTGCAAGAAGCAAAATTTTTAAACCAAGAAATAATTTGATAAATAAGTGGTCCTAATGTTGTAGTCAGAAACGTATCAATTAGGAATGATAAACAGTGGACCCGATTTTTGTTTTTGCTAAGTACAATAGCGACTGTAACTCAGACCACCTCCCAGTTTTATTTTGTGATACTTTTTATATTTTTAATTTTAACTTGTTCTTTTTTCACTTCGTTGAGGAAAACAAACCGAGATTTCGAACAATGAATCGAAAATCAGCTGCACCTCCTATTTGTGTGATTAAACTAATATTTCGCCCTCTCTTCTCGTGATTACTTTGATCTCAATTTCATTGTGGTAAATTTTGTGATATTGCTGCAGCTGATAAGAGTCAGGAGGGAGCCTTTTTTGGATCTTAGTTTGAGAAGTTTCGGTTTTCTCGGCGTTCGAAAGACTTATAACCTATTGCAATTAATGTTAATCGCAAATTGTAAATACTTAATGCACTTTGTATAATTTTTACTACATTCCAATTTCGCTTATTTTTTAATTTTAGTAACAAGCAGCCTAACTTAAAGTTCCTCTCTAGGGAGTATCAATACATGTCGAATCGTTGACAAGATGTGAGGGATGGGTTTATCAAGCTTCGTGCAGGCATGCACAAAAGTTAGTGCAGATCGAAATTTTTCTGGAGCACATCTCATCATTATTTTTTGTCTTTGCTATTTAACAACGAACCCTCAATTTAATCTTTTAATAAGTGCTTAGGTCTTCAGCATACTTTTTTATTCTCTCTATGTAAAATTGTATTGCTTAATTTATATTGAAGCGGTCACTATCTTGGTAGGAAAATTGTAAGACAATTTCTGAAATTTTAAATCCATTGGGAAAATATCCTCTCACTTTTTGTTGTATAATATTTCTTATTAGATTGAGTTTTTACATGGCTGAACTATCCCTTTGAAGGAACTACGCTGCGACAATAAGCTTAAAAGCAGTCATTGCTTGGTGCCTTTTTCCTGGTACCTCAACTAGATTTTAATGTGTACCTTCGAATTTCTTGAATATTGGGCTGTATTTTACACTTCTCTGTGTCAGTTTCTGTTTTTCGACAAGAAGCACACAGACCTCGGTGAAATGGGTCCTTCTTTATAATTCTCTTCAGTTGCGTTTCCAATTTTTGTGATATTTATTATGAACTAGATTTCTGTATTTTGTGATGAACGTTGTCTTCTTGGCAGTCGTGGAATTTTATTGTTGAAGTGTGAAGTCAAAAATGACCTCTGAAGTTGCAATGTTTACATTGTTTAAAGAGTCTAAATGAAGTTCAATCGTTTCTCGTTTTTAAGTCTTTGAGGGACCCATGTCAATATAAATTCACCTAAGAAAGGAAATTACTCATCGTAACATGCCTTGCAGTTAGGTTACGTTTTGATATTTAAATGGTGAAAAAGAAGGTTGGGGAAAAAACATAAGTCGGCAAGCATTATGCACATGGCCATTTTTTAAAAATAAATGCCTATTTAGATATTCAGTTCAAAAGTTATGGAAAATAAAAAATACAGGTGATGAAAGCAGAAAAAATACAACAAGTATGCGTCTTTCCTTCTGTCACGCGCCCATGGCAGGTTTGACTGAAGGCTGCCCCAACTCCTCCCCTTCTTCTGAGTATGATTAAATTTTTAGATGGCTTCTTAATCATGCATCGACTCCAGACATGAGAACATGGATGTCTGTGTGATGAAAACTAAGTCTTCATCAAAGAACTTGAAAATGAGAAATGATTGTGTATGGAGAAAGTTTTGATATTCAGTGTGTGTGTCATGCCATACAATCAGAAGGCGGTCGAAATTGTAAATGCAACCTCAATAGATTTATTTCAACAAGACTAAATGTTTAATGCATCTAAATTTATTCTCAATGAAATCTTAAAATTTATGTTGCTTAACATCACTTCTAAGTGTGTTCCTACATTCCATTTTTGATTTTTGTATCTTTATTTATTTTTAGTGTGCCCACTACAATGAGTCAGATGATAAATTCATTGAATTTTCAGTAACTTCTCTATTGATTTCAATGAATTTTTTTTTTACGAATTACATATTGCCATTTCAGCTAGCTTCATCCTATATTAAAAGCTGGATATCTCTCGGTTGTATGTATATTCAAATTGACTAGAGTCGACAGAATTGCCTTAAGTCGTATTTAGTCTGAATCTAGAGAAAAAGATTTGTACTATTCCTCCTCAAGACTCAATTTTAAGGACAAAATTTAACGAATATCGACGGTGTAATTCGGCAATCACATAACTCGTTTGCGGTGTCTGAAAATTTTGCCTCTATGTTATTTTTTAAAAGAGAACAAATTGACATCATTCCTCGAGGTTTATGCAGAATTTTCTTCGCACAAAGAAGAAAAATCACGGAAGTTTTAAAGAATTGCCGTTGAGTAGTTTTCAGTTTAAAAAATAACGTGTAACAGGAAGTTTGCGACGTCGCAAACCGAGTTATGTGATTGCCGACTTACACCGTTGATATTCTGTTACTGAAAAGAAACTTGGCTTTGAAACTTTAACAGGAGAAAATTTACGACTAGTCGAAATCGAAACTACTCCTTACTAATTTTTTCCTACACTTAGTGTATTTTTTTAAACTGTTTAGTCACCAACACTTGGCTGGAATACTCAGTGCAAAGGCAGGAGTGAAAATTCCTTTAAATTTTGAGATTTTAGGTGATGAAAGGCCTGTAATTCTATTCAATTGTTGAATGCTGTTTTAACATATTTTGCCTCTGCAGGAATCCAATTTTGGCAGGTTTTTTTTAAATTTTGAGGTTTTAATCTGCAGGTTTGATTTCTGGTCCTTCCCAAAGTATTCATCCTTTGTATAGCTGGTCCAAGTCTCAGCAATGTAAAAAATTTGAAACAGAACAAACTTAGAACAGTAGATACTTCAAATTCTGTCTCATATCGAATCAGGGAACGAACCTCCGAGCTTTTTTTCTCTACTTGTTTCTAACCTCAATTTTAAATTTGCAAAATTTTACCAGTACTTAATGCTTATTTATATGTCCTAACTTTTATCATTTACTTAATCTTCGTTTTTTGCTGTTAATTTCGTTGTCTTTGCAGCAATATAATTATATTTGTATTATGTTTTCAGTCGAAAACTCCCAAAACATTCCAGAGTAGCCACTCATATTTTCCAAATTCAAATTCCCTAACTTTTCTCCTATAACTTCATTTGCTTTTTGATGTCTGTAAAACAAAATATTTACCTCCAGGGTTACCACACTTAGGGAAAACTTGGAAATGTCAGGGAAAATGACGAAAATGTCAAGGAAAATTTGTCAAGTAACCTCTATTTCCCCCCTAAAATGGGTCTTACCTTTCAAACAACAACTTTTGCCCGACAACTTTTTCAAATCATGTCTTTTTAAGCATCTGGCACATTCTCAATTGTCCGCAGGGTTGCCACAGTCAGAATACTGGGGAAACCCAAGGAATTTTGAAAAGTCTGGGAAAAACGGCTAATTTACTTTTATTAGCCCCTGAAAATGGATTTGACCTTTAGAACTACAAATTTTGCCTGAAAACTATTTTAAAATATGTACTTTTGGCCATATGGCATTTCTTCAAATGTTAGGGAATTTTATTCAAATGTGTCTCGGAAATCAGGGAATTTTATGTTCTACATTCTGTGGCAACCTTGTAATCTTAGAAATTGTTCAAATTCCCTGAATTTCTCTGCTTTTCTCTTGAGTTTTGAAGGAAACATTCATCTAACAAGATATTTTAATACACTGACTTGTTGAGCCAAAAAGCTCTCGCGCGAAAATCCCCAACGTGGGCGGTTTCATGGGTCACTGAAAACCTTTTATAGTCTTGCTGCACCCTTGCCAAGTGAGAAAGTGTCTCTATCAGCAGCTAAAGTCATTTCGTCTTTTTCTGTATGAAAGTCTTTCACCGTTTCGAAAATTAAGGATATATTCCTTCTTCAGTAAAATTGACCCATGAGAAAGGCTTTCATAGTTTTGAAAACTACGAATTTGTTCCTTTCTCAGAGAGATCAGAAATTGTCAAATAAGAAGTTATATGACATGGAACAGAGCAAATACTGTTGAACTTCAGGGATTATGTGGAAAGAAATTTGGGAAGGAAATAAAGTTGAGAACATGGTGAAAATAGCCCCTGCGTCAGTCGCGAACAATGGTGACAAGAATGGGAGACTTTGGCTCCATGGCAAAATCGTGGTTAATTGTAATATGTGGCCAAATGATTTCAAGCATAGTGAACCTATTTTTTCCAATTAATTCCATAACTTATCCCATCCAAAGTTGTATAATGTTTCCTGCAAAATTTTAGTTTCCTGTGTTGTCTCTATCATATTCGCATAAATCAGTCGTCAGAACCAGTCATATATATATATAATAATCGTGGGACCACTCTTTTCTGCTGCAGGTTTTATTGATCTAGCAAATGGTAAGAACTTTTTCTACGAGTCTACCATGGAATCAATTGTAAATTATGATTCATGGGAACAATCAAGAGGTAGCGCTAGAAATCTTCTGTAAGAATACATAGTTCGAAACCATCACATTTTTCCGCTTTTTTGTGGGATTTCTTGTATGCAACGACGCATCGATGGTGGAACTGCAGAAACATGTATCTCGATTTCGGTATTTCAAAATCTCCGCTCCCAATGTATTTTACCAGAGGACATCAAACCAGCGATATTGCTTGAAACTTTCTCAGAATATACTTCACACAGAGAACAAAAATCAGGAGAAGTTCTAAAGGAATGACGTTGAATATTTTTCCAAAAAAAAAATGGGAAAAAAAAACCCCATTTAAAAAATGAATTATGACAGGCAACCTGCAGTGTCTTAAACCGAGTTACTTGTTTTTGCAGTTCCACTGTTGGCATGCAAGAACACTCTGACAGGGAATATCCCAAAAAAGCATATATTTTTTTTCATATTCTCTAGTATTATGTTTGAAAATCATTGTAATAAAAATTAAAGAATTGAATATATTCCTAATACCTGATGATCAGTGAGTATAAGCTAGTCTAGGTGGTGTTACAACTTGGTAAAACCTGCCCTCTGCAGCTTTTTGCTCTTGTCTTCTATCCGTCGCTGATCGGCAGGAAAACAGTAAAGAAAAATGAAACCAATTCTTGAAAATCTGTGATTTACGTCAAGGATTGATACTTATTGCATGTACATTCATATTCCAGGGTAAAATTTCTCAGCTGTATCTTAGAACTTATCTTTAAGTTGATCTTTATCCTTAGGCTTTTAATTTATTACTTCTCTGTTGTTGGATAATATTGTTATCAGTTTTGTGAAGGATGGTGGAAGAATTCTCAGTGTATAATTATATCATCTCTCGTTTTTTATCTACCCGTATTTTTGATCTTTACATTTTCCATTTCCTTCTCCTGTATTTTCCATTTCTGAATTAGCATGTCGATGGCCGAAGTGTAAAATTATGCGTATCCTTTGCAATGTTTCAAAATTACTGCTCTTATTTTATCTTCTCAAAGAGAAACTACCAAGAAGATTTCAAGAAATTACATTGACTGGTTTTCCAAAGGAAAAATCAAGTAAGTCAGGAAGTCTACAACATCACCAACGAAGATACGCGGTTTCACTCTTTGGTAATCGATATGAGAATAGATTTTGGAATTGAAGAGTTCAATTTCAGTAGGGTTCAATACATTGTCTAATTTTTGTTTGGTTAATGCAAAAAAGGGTTTGTATATTACCCTTAATTTTTTTTAACTTATTGATTTTGTCGACAATACAACAGCTCATTCGAAAGATTTTCACTTGGGCGCCGTAGGAGAAAGCAAGAAAATAATTTGTATATTTTTGATGAATTCACCGCTTTATTTTACACATTGTACGTATCAAATTTACAGAATTGACTCTACAATATTTGTATTTCACAAATTAATAAGTAAGGTGCGATAATGATGGATGGTTTCACCGTTAGCGATGGTCTTTTCATGATCACATAAAAAATAACAATAAATGAATTTGGCCTAGATAGTAAAATTAACCTCCTTTTTCTCATTTGTGAAAGTGGTGGATATGTTCATCAAAAAGTAATATTTTTCATTATTTGAGAATTCCTCTTCGAATAAGAAAGAAAGTGAATGAAACACAGAAAAACCTTAAAATATAAAGTGGAGCAAAATTTCTCGTACAACTATCCTGTAACTTAACTAACACCAAAATCCACACTCCAGTTAAAATGATTTGAGTGCAGGAACCAGTAGCCAGCTTTCAAACCAGCGTAAAAAGGAGCGCTGATAAAATTGGCTTGGTTTAGTGTGAGTGTTAGCGACCAAAGATATGAATAGGTGGTGGCTGTTTTGACATTTTTATTGAACCAAAACTCGCTTTGTGGACTCGCAAATCTCCTAACTTCCTAGGGTTTTTGCACAGAGAGGACCACACTCATAACACCCAAGATATTTTGCCTGGGCGTAATTGCGTTGTTCTTGGATACAACAGATATCCTTCACAATCTCCTAGGTGTGTTAAACTTTACAAATAGAACAAGAACATTCACTTGGCCGATTTCGGGAAAAGCAGGACTGGAAGGAGGATTTTTTCAGCTTTTTCTAAGAGAGATCTTGCAACACCAGCTTGTTTATCAAGGAGAAATCTTCCTTCCTCACTGATCAAAGAAGATAAGATACACACAAGATTTCACATTTCTGCTATTTTCACCAAAAGAACCAAATGTCTTCCGAGTGATAGGTGCGCATCTTCACTTGTCTAAGATCTGCAACAGCTGCAGTGTATCACATTAAATGAAATCAAAGTAGCTCAAACCCCTTATATCGCACCTCACAATGTTGTCCGACAAAATAAATTGATATCTGATGTGAAGCAATAATACCACCTACTGATCGTTTATTTCCGTGTCACACAGTGGATTGAACGAATAGAAGAGGTCGGACATGAATTTTTTGGCTAAAATTTCAAAATTTGATGTTTACATAGTCACAAATACAATTTCAAGGGGTGTTATGAAAGGAAATTTCACGAAAAAGCCATCAGAACCACTCTTGAACTTTTTTGTTTCATATTTTCGAAAATATAAGCTTCCAAAGTTTCAAGATTTTGTCCGATTTCTCCGGATGACTCGTTCCAGTGTGCGTCATGGAGATGGCCACCAAAATCATACCTCTCACCACCTTCAGTTTTTCCTCTATGGTCCCTACCGATTGCAGCTGAAGAGAGGCAAAATGAAAAGAATTTCAAATCATTCATTACTGAGAAAACTTATTGTATTAAATCATATAGACACAAAAAATGCCACAACTTTAAAAATGTCAATCATCGTAGATTTTCAATCATACTAGGACAGTGAGATTGCACTTCAGGAGTGTGATCAGTTGCCAACAAAGAAGAGAAAGTGGAAAGAGAACTACTTAAATACTATCACGTGTCCATTTTGTTATGTATGTTTCATGCTATAATGCTGCAAAGCATAATGAATTGGATATTTGCCTAGGATATGCGTTAATTTAAACAGAGAAATAGTGAAAAAAAAAGTTATCAAAAAAAGTCATCCGTCATCAAATGGTAACAGAGGAAATCTACTAACATTTCTTTGAAGGATTTGAAGGACTGAGCTAGCATCGGAGCTACATTTTGGCTACGTCTTGATAAATCAAATACTGGACTAAGGGCTATTTGAATTTGGTGGGTAGAGATGATGTGGCTGTTTCCCAGAAGGAAACAAAGAGACATCAATTGTTGCTAAATTTCATAGAAAAATGTCTTCTCTCACAATAGGACAGTTGTACCGATCTGTTTGAAAGTTTCAGGGACTTTCCCCTAGGGAATAAAGTAAATTCCCTGAAACCTCCCAGAAAATTGGTACTACCGTTCCTCAGTCGAGACAAAAACTGTCAGATGAAATTTGGCAACAGTTCAGTGCTGCCGTGCCAAGGAAAAACGCTGTATGAACAATCGCAAGTTGCCAAATTGCCCCGGATAAAAAATGTATTTTTGAAGAAAATTATGCGTATTTTTCCTTGAAATTTTCTGACGTTTTAGATAAAATTGCGAACGAAATAGTCCAAAAAAATTGAGGAAAAATATTCACAATTTTCGTAGTAAATTAGGTTTCTATTGAAGGGAAGGCTCATACGGCGTTCTTCCTTAGCACGCCAGAGTGGATGTTACCTGCAGCCTGATTGTTGAAATTTTGTGTTTGTCGGGTAAAGTCAGGTAAGTCTTGTTAAAAGGCGGAGCGTGATTGGTCGGCTATGTCTTATCGCTGCTTTGTCGTGCCTATGGCAGGTGGAACTCACGGCAAGCTAACGGCACCTCTTAAATTTTTGACAGTATGTTGTCCATTCCACCTGACAAAGGCACAATAAATCAGCAATAAGACATAGCCGATCAATCATGTTCCGCCGTTTAACCTATGTCATCTATGTCTACCCGACAAACACAAAATTTCAACAATCAGGCTGCTGGTCTCTTTTTGAGAAACATTATTTGAAATGTGATGCAGTCTATTAGAAGCAAACTTAAAGGAGAAGTGTTGAATTTGACCAATTCCATTCTTCACTACCTAAAATAGAGGATGAGTTTGCATCCTTCGCAGGAAAGAACCGTTAGAGAACTCTAAAATTTGGAGACATTCTTTATTTTTTAAGTGATCTATACAGCAACTGTACCACGCCAGTTTCTATGGTGGGAGGATTATGGTCAGGTCACGCATAATGCCTTTGCCCAGAGTCCCCTTTTCCTTGACTCTAGTGCATATAAGTACAGTGCCCATGTAATGCTTCACACTCCTAAATACCGATGATAAAACCTCCAATTCACAGGTCTCGTTTGCTGTGTTTAAAAATCTCCCCTCCTGTTCCATTTTTTTAGAGGAGAACTAATCAACATCATTCCTTGGGGTTTTTCTCACAATTTGCTTTGCACAGAGAGGAAAAATCATGGAAATTTTCAAGAAATGACGTTGAGTACTTCTCCATATAAAGATGAAGCATAGCAAGAAGTCTGCAACATCAAAAGCCAAGATACAAGGTTTAAAAGTTTCAGTCACCATTGATGTATTATTCAAGGCATAGCTAAAAAGGGCTAGATTAGACTTATATGATGATCATTGTCTAGGTACACTCTACTTCAGGTATGGACAAACGGGGTGCCGAAGTGGCAGCGCTGAGAATGTAGGCCATCAAGTGACGTCGAAAGTCGTACCGTCTTTGCCACGCAGTTCAAAATGAGGTTCTGACAGATCTGGTAGCTTCAATAAGCTATCAGATGAATTTGAAAAATTGATATAACTCAAAATGACGAAAAACTTAACTAAGAACACGAAAAAATAACACAAAATTGACGAGACTCACTCTCAGAACAGAAAGTAAATGAGTTTTCAATATGGCGTCTCAGTCGCACCATTGTTCGCTGTCAACTTCACATGTTTTGACGACTTTCTAAAATTCCATTTGTTCATACCTGTAGTAGAGTGTACCTTGGATCATTGTAAAAAGACTTAACTCTTGACGTCACACTGATAGAGAGAAAAAGAGAGAACGGATTTTTAAAGGTATCTACTTTCCAACACCATCTCGTAGATGGCAACCAGAGAGAAATTGGCAGGCAACGGCCATTATCTAAGACTCGGGCTCTATTTTGACTGGCACTGCATTAGTATTGTTACCATCTGAATGCAAGGCTGCTAACATTGCATCAATATCAAGCCCACTCTCTCCATCAACGACTATTTTAGCGGTATGTTTCTCCCCTGTTTCTTCCAACCTCAACACACCCTCTAAACTCGTACCATTTTCCTGGATATCATTGCTATTTACAACTGCCTCTTGCTCTGCTGTGCTCTGCAAGGATAATTCAGGGATAGGATTTTCTACTTCGGGTGCAGTGTCCTGCGACGCTACTTCCGTAGTAGATGTAGCTTCTTGGGTTTCTTGCGAGGTGTTCTGCGACTCTGTTTCTGCGGTGGGTATGGCCTCTTGGGTTCCTTGTGAGGTGTTCTGCGATTCTATTTCTGCGGTGGGTATGGCCTCTTGGGTTACTTGTGTGTCTTGACTCGGATCGCTTGTTTTCTCCGTAGTAACTCGGTTTCCATTCACTGCTACTGCGCTGAAGCTACCAGGCACTCGGTTGTTACTGGAATTGTTGAGGGAGACAGATGTCTTCTGTGCTAGGCTATTTTCTCCTGTGTGAGTTGCTTTTATGTGAGAGAGGCAAGACTTTCGATCGAAGTAGGATTCAGAACAGACCTATGAAAAAGAAGGACGATAGAAATCAATAAACAATCGAAAAATAGAGAGCATTTGTTAAGGTGCTATTCCAGAAAAGCAAAACTAACACTTTTTTCTACTTCACTGAGACACTTCGCAGGAATGTTGTTATGACTTTATTACAATTTTAACTATTTGTCAGTTACTGGCTGTTTATTATGTAACATAATTTTTGGTTTTTTGTTTCCTGTCAAAAAGACAAAAAGTCTTTTGAAATCTTCTAACTATGCATGGTGGTATTTCCTAAAAATTTCGATTCCATTATGTTAAAAACTTTGCAACTTTACTTCGTTTGCTGAAGATGAGTGGATCGAGTCTGAAATTCATCCAATGACTACAAATTAGAATTATGCATTCTAAACAATAGTATGATACGGTGTGTCAATTTGCCTTATTCTTTTATGTTTGAATCTCACGCAAAATGCGATTTAATCGTTCCGTTTTTTACTTATTTATTAATTCTTCTATTCATTTTTTCCAGACCTAGGCATAAGTCCTTCTTCTTTTGCTTCCATTGATTAGGATGCAACCTTGTTTGTTCATCTATTATTGTGTGAGGGATGTTGAAAAGGAATAAAATTAATAAAAATGGATAAAATCTACGATGCTGATAAAAATTGGAGCAGTATGAAGTTTGAGTCCGTGCATCAAAATAGATTCTGTTCACTGACGGATTCTTTCTTTAAAAATTTCATAACTGTTGGAGGAGGTCATTGAAAGAGGCTGTTGAATATCTCCTTAGCGGTTCCTTAATTATAATTTAGTAATATCGGTTACTGTCTTGCTATTTGTAAATGCGCATTACTGATTGCAAAACAGCGCTTGATTGCTCATGCTGTACCTACTCATTTAAATAAGTATTAATCAACAGATTTCCTTCACTAAGTTTTTCTACAAAATTCACAAATAATTTGAAGGAAATACTTAGGTTGGTTTTTTTTTCAAAAGAATAAATAAAATATTATTGGAGATTTTTAAACACTGCAACCGAGATTCACATTTTTCAACTTTAGCTAATATTACATAATAAAATGTGAAAGTGACCATCTAGGAACTTATGTGCTGAAAAACATAAAATCGAGATATTGGTACCACTGCTTAGTGGTATGTTTAGCAAGAATTTTGGCACAAAAGAAAGCCCGAACTTGAGCTGAGACTGTTTAAAGTTAATAAAACTTTTTCTTTCTTTCTTTCTTTTCTAGAAAAAACCTGATTCAGGTATTGATCTGCAATGGATAGATCTCAAAATCGACCAAATTAATTCAGTTTTGCACTCTCTATTGGCATAAACATGAACTTGACCACTGGCAACTTACTCCCTCGGATACCTTAAAGAGTTCTAAAACCATATTTTTCTAACTTCTAAGACAAGCGGTGTTATACTGGACCATCTGCCCATGTAAACTAAAATCTCTTCACCCGCAGAGGGTAGGGGTGTTCAAACGAATAATTGCCGGAACACTATCGATATCATCTCTTACCGAAACTGGCAGCAGTACCGACAGTGGCGATGATATCGTTAACAGCCGGCCTTATCGGATTTTTGAGAGCTTTCATTCAATGCATTGTAGCCCCGTGTGTCGGTTTATCTGATTGCCTAGCGTGGCGGCGCGTAAAATAGATGTACAAATGGCAACAGCTTATTTTCGTCAGCTTCGAAAACTCTGATCGCTATCGGAAAGAGTGCTCTTATCGTAACTTTTTCTTAACAGAACTGTTTCCGTAGCTTACCGACAACCGATAGAAAAGCCCTAGCAGAGGGTCAAAAACGAAAATAGGGAGAGTGTGAATTAGAAGATACAAACCTGACATCTAAAGAGTTTTCGCTTAATTGGTCGTGGCGGTATTGGGGATCCAAGGCGCTTTTCAGCCTTTTTCTGGTCAATGTTCATGTGTCCTCTCATATGCTCTTTGACTGTCATTAGTTCTTTGGATTGGAAGTCACAGAAACCACACTTGTACATTTTCGTTGTTTTACTAGTTGTATTACTTGCACTATTATTCGGTTTGGGTTTGGGTTTAGGAGGCGACTGCAACTTGGTAGTCAAAGGCGGATTCACTTGAAGCTTTAGTTGTGAACTTTCTATGTTATTCAGCTTGGCAAATTCATTATACGGGACGCCATTCACACTGAACTGGATCTGAAAAATAAATTTAAAAAAATTAATTATGTTGAGGTATTTTGCTCTGCCTGATCATGAGAACTTTCATAAGAACTAAGAGAGGCGACCAATGAAAAAGTTTGCTTACTTCATAAAATCCACAAAAATGGGCTGCTCCACAAGTTAGAAGTTAAAGCACTATATAACATCTTTCTTCCTCAAAAAGCTCGAGTATTGAGGCTATTAAGTTATTAGACAACTCCAGCGAATACAGACGCCTCAAAAGGGTCAAGCTGTAAAACTGGCCAGCCCCTCGATCTGAACCATTAATACTGTTTCTTAATTTTGATACATGTAAATAAGTTACAAGTTCCTCTGTTGCTTGTACATTCTCTTTATTCAGTTTAGAAACAAAGTGTATATTTCTACGTTAAAAGGTCACTAATAACTAATAATGATAATAATAATAATAAGAAAAAAGAAGCTCAAGAATTTCCAGGGTTTTCCCTTCAAATTCAGTTTCCTGAGTTTTCCCTGTGGCAGAAACTCTACATTACTCTCTTCTCGACATTACCTAAGTTACAGGAGATCTATAACTGTGTCTGTTTGTGGGTTTTAACAATTAGAAAATTTTCAGAAAATGAAAGATCTTCAAATTTAAGTATGAATAACTACTAGAAGTGGAGTTACCTCTCCCATAGTATTTGGGTTTGACATTCCAGGTAGATTGTACTTGCTACTGATGTGACCCAGAAGTGCATTTTGAACAATGCTCAGTTCACTTTGAAGTCGATCCATTAGGTTGAAAAGAACATTACATCGCTTGCAAATATAGTCTTCACCCGTCAAAATAACAAGGAAATCTTCTCCCATTAATTCGCTGATTTTGACTGGGATGGATGTATTAGAGTGTGTTGTAACACTGTTGGAAAGACTGATTTTAACTCCTAGTATTTCCGTGTCACACGTAAAACATGTTGTTTTACCTCGCCCAGATGAATTTAGCGCGTTCTAAGGGAAAGAAAAAAGTTAAACTATGAAAAAGTTTCTCAAGAGACATATGTGACAACTAAGATAAATATTTGAAGATTTATAAAAGTATTCTGTAAATATTTTTCATTCCAATGCGTGATATGGATAGAATGTGTAAGCAATGATAGAAGAAAATTCATAAGTCAAAACGAACAGGAAAACTGTAAGAAATGGAGGAAATAATAGACAAAGTGCTTCCAGACTGGTCGGAGAAATAATCCTCTTTCAAAAAACTGTTTTTCCTTTTTTCAGAAAAGAAGAGAAAAATCTGTAGATCTTAAAATCTAATTTCTTTGATGGAACACTTCAGGGTGACAAGCAAAATTTCATTTTATCATTCCCTGACTTTTTTACGTACATAAGTGCAGTTAATTAATATGGTTAAAACGTTGGCACAACAATGATAACAGCTGACTTGTCGCGGATCCAATTTTTTTGTGAGACCCGACCCTACAGAAAATTCCCTAATTTTTCTCAGTCGAGATGCATTCCCTGACTTTTCCCAGATTCCTCGATTTTCCAGGTCGCTAGTCACCCTGGCACTTGAATCAGTATTTTTAAAAAGGGCAGAAGTTCATTTAGCAAAATCATTTTTTAGGGCGATTTTGAACTCTCCGCTTGTCCTTAAAAGCAGCACTACAGTGGTAATTGGCTTCTAGAAACGCAAATAACTGATGTGCAAATTTCACTTGTCAAGACTCGAGAGGGTCAAAAATGCAAAAAAACAAGATTGAAAATTGGACTGCTGCCTTTTGTAAAAGTACTACGAGGCGATTATTGAAATGATATCGACTCTATGTTGCCGCTTTCTCGTGTTGCGCCATCGACTGAGTGCGACTCAGTCGATGGCGCGACACGACAAAGCGGCGACATAGAGTCGATGTTTTATTTATTTATTTAGTATTACAAAAACAAAATTACAAAAATAATCACAATTAAACTGGCAATAATCATTGGCAATTGGTAATAATGTCATTTCATTAATCGCCCCGCTGATTTGCTTGATTTTTTGATCTTTCAGAGGCCATCGACGAAATTCGGAAATGCCCAATAAGAGACGACTGGATTGCTGGCCCATAAGTATCCAGCATTTGGGAAATAAATAGCAGTGTAATAGGTTACTGGCTACCATTTCAGTGCTTGCCTCAGCACCACACAGGGCACACTAGGCTCTGAGCATCCACAGATACAACATTTAAGATGAGTTCATGATAGACAACAGAGATTATTTCGGT
Organism: Bemisia tabaci; assembly: GCF_001854935.1. Lineage (NCBI taxonomy): Eukaryota > Metazoa > Arthropoda > Insecta > Hemiptera > Aleyrodidae > Bemisia > Bemisia tabaci. Next base: position 1,624,033 of record NW_017547142.1, on the reverse strand, counting down.
GAATTACCCGCGGAGTTACCTGTTGTCCGACTGAGACCTTACTACTGTAACATGACATTGTTTACCTCCTTCAACGTTCAATGCTCCATTCCAAGGCAGATAAAGAATGGTGGTCGCATTTCGTACCCTCTGGACGTCACATGGTATCGGGTACATGAGCCAGCCGAGGCCGGGGGAGCCGGCTCAACCTCGAATTGCATGGTAAAACCTATACCCTCCTGACGTCACAACGCTTCAAAATGGCAGTCAAAATCGAAATGCAACCACCATTCTTTATCCGCCTTGGCTCCATTCATCGACCATAAAAAGTGCTGAGCTGTTGTGGTGAACACTGAACTGCCAAGACACTTCACCGGGTAAAAAGCATGGTACATTGGAGGTTCAAGAATGATCATTAAACTCGCAACGCCCTGACCGGGTAATTTCCGTTGAGGCCTGTTGTCTATCGTGAGCGCACCAAAACCAACTGATATTATTGCAGTATAAGTTGCATTCTGTCCTTGAAAGTAAAATCAAGATAAAAAAGGTTGAAAATTAATTACTTACAGCCATGTTAACGCGTTAAAACTTCAAAAACGTCAATCGAGAGTCACACTCCAAGTCTAAATTTTTCTTCCGACAAGTTCAATGCCTGGTGAAAGAATAAAAAATTAGATCACTCAGAATTTCAAAACAGCATTTCAACAATTATTAGCCCACAGGTTGTGAAAGCATGCAGAATCATACAATGGTGTTAATTTAGAAGCGAAGGTGGATGACAGTTCAGGCATCACTGAAATCAAATCCTCAGATAGGTTTCCACTAAGTTAGGATGGCAGAGCGCATGTTGCTCTTCTTCTCTGTAGTTTGGTGGAGTACATTATTTTTCTTTTCTGAATACATGATAGGAAGAGTGGGAGAAAAATCGAAGCTTAAGATTAGGTGATCGTTAAAATAGATCTCTCGAAAATTTAGAGATGGAAAAGAAAAAGAATTGATCTTTTGGAATCCATATGATTGTCCAAGAAGATAAGCAACAACTGAAGCTTAAAATAAGTAAAAATAGTTGAAAACAACGGTGTGTTGAACGATTCAAGCGTTTTCTCCAGAGCGCTTGAAACAAGACGAAAAATTACACACTGACTTACGCTCCAGAGGATGTCCTAATTTTGAGAGTAAAATGCACGACTAGTGCAATTTATCTTTCTGGCACTTTCAGAATAAGTCGAGCATTGTATTAAAGCAAAGTGAAAGCACACTAATTAAAAGAGCACAGTAATTTGTGGAGAAATTTAAATTTGAAATCTTCAAATTTGGGGGGTTGCAAAATTTACATGATACATGCACGGTTTGTCGTTGGTCATCACATGATGGCAACGGTTTCTGATTTACATAACCTCAAAGTTCTCAAGTTTATCTTCGATTTTGATTTGTTTTTTTCGCTTCCAAAGGTCTTCCTATTCGCGAAACTTTTACAATTTCGACAGCTTTAAGTGTTCCATTTTTGCGGTTCTCCTAGATTCAAGTCTCTGGATATCTCCTCTGTGCATTAAGATTCAGTAATTACAGAGCATAACGTTCAAGATTTTTACATAGTTCATCCTTTCTAAAAATCTTTAGACACTGAACTCCATATTGACCTCTTTCTTCTTTTTTTTTCCTCCTATCTGTCTGACAACTGCATCATCTATGAACAGACCGAAGTAATTTCGAATCTCTTATCTCCAAGTATCTCAAGAAGGTACTTATCAACCATGATTACCGGCCAACGCAGTGATTCTCAAGTGTTTTCAAGAACGCCGTCAGCACAAAATCCATGTCATTCCACTATCATCAAGGCGGTTTTTGAAAACGTTGGGCAACTATCCATTTAGCTCAGCCTTTTCTAGGACTCAAAAATTGAAGCACAATAATATTTCACCTGCAGCTGTTCAAAAGAGGAAAAATGTGGACCCTGTGTGTTGTGAGATTCATTCGGAGGAAGTGCGTTCTGGGCATCATATTCACCCTCTCGCTCATTTATTGCATCGTGAGCTTTGTCCAAGAGGTAAATTGCATGTTTTTGTTTCTATTTTACCTAGTTAAGTATGAACAATTTAAGAAACTACTCTAAGAGCATGAGGAGTTGCTTGATACGGAGACATCCTAAGTCTTCGGCACTAAATCTGCGATATATGAAATTCCCAGATTGGTAAGCAGTTCCACTGTGAAACTATCAGCCCACTTATCTTGTTTGCGGTGTTTAAAAATCTTTGCTCTTTTTTAATTTTTTTGAAGGAGAAAAAAACAACATAACATCTTGGAATTTTCACAGAGTTTTCTCTATGCAGTAAAGAAAGAACAGGAAAGTTTACAAGAATTAACGTGAAGTAGTTTTCCATTTTAAAAATGAAGTATTACTGGGAATCTACAGCGTTGCAAACAGAGGTTTGTGGTCTGGTACTTTTACCGTCGAGTTTCAGAGGAAATCGTTTTAATTACATTTCACAGAGAGTTTTTTCGGATCACCGAAAGATTCTGATTTGTTTACTGAACAAAATGACAACTGGATCAGATTTCTAACCGTATGTTCATCTGAAATGGGTCCAAGCCTTTCATTACCATGAGATAGTAGTCTCTCCTGCCATGTTGTATGCACCGTTGAGCACGGAGAAATTCGCTGATCATTTGGTCATGCCCTCTCTCGAGCCCCTGTATTTTGATGAAATGAGACTTTTTATGTAAGCTATTAGTTAGCGCAGTATGAACCCCAATGGAGATGTTGCATGTGTGAGGGATTTGCGATTTGACTGTTGTTTCTTATGCGAAAGTTTGCAAGAAGCACGATGGTGCCACTGGTTTTCTCTAAAATTAACTCTCAAGCTCAAAAAAAGCTCTCAAGTTGAGGCCAAAATGGAGGGGATACCCCACGCTATCCTGAGAGTCCACCTCTACATCAAGAAAAACTCTCCATGCCAAGATAGGGAGCAAATACATTGACAGGGCTGCCACTTCATTTGGGGACTCCAAAACTGAAAACACGGCAACCCTGCTAATGTATTTGCTCCCTATCTTTGCATGGAGAGTTCGTCTTGATGTAGAGGTGGACTCTCAGGATAGCGTGGGATATCCCCTCCATTTTGGCCTCACTTTGAGAGCTTTTTTGAGCTTGGGAGTTGATTTCAGAGAAAACCAGTAGCACCATCGTGTTTCTCGCGAACTTTTACTTAAGAAACAACAGTCAAATCGCTAATCCCTCACACATGCAACATCTCCATTCTGGTATATGTCTACGTACAGCTAGTCATGCTGGAGAGAGCTCAAAATGCTCGCATCCCAATATTATTATTCCTGACCTGATCTATGATGTCCACAGGGCAATTGGACTGCATTTTGCAATTTGGAACTATAAATTCTGTCCCGGTTTAAAAACAACATATGTGCCATTAGTTTTCCTATGCACATAAGTGTTTTTTCAGATGAGCCAGAATTTATAGTTCCAAATTACAAAATGCAGTCCAATTCTTAACTCGGCGTGGAAAGGGTCGAGTTACTAGCATTCATCAATCATGACCCTCCTCAATATCTCTAAATTTGATTCTTAATTTAGGTACCAACGGAAGAATATGCAGAAGTAAATCCATTCCCTGTTCGGAAATTGACCAAATTTCAATGGCGATCAGAAAGCGATGATAATGCCACAGCTGACTCACAAATGACTTGTCGGAATTCTGTTCAAGGGAAAGTTCTCATAGCTGATGATCGAGGTATAATTTCCATTTTATTTATATCATACACTTTCGTTACTTAGGATGGCAACCGCTACGTTCGAATATTTATTTGCTTACCTACCACCACTAATCTGGCAACACACAAATTTCCAGGAAAGCTTACCAGTTCCAGTCAGTTACAGGGAAGAGGAAATTGAACGTACTACTTCAGAAACACCTAAATGTTAATGAATCCAAAGCATATGTGTTTGAAGATAAATAAGAAAAAAGGCAGACATGAGGACCTTTCCAACGAAACAGAGTACTAATGGCCAAAGTGCGAAACAACACATCTCTGTTTGCGACGTTGTAGACTTCCTGTTTACTTTTTTTTGCTTCAGAAAACTACCTAGTCAATGTAATTTCTTGATAATTTCTGTAATTTTTCTTCTCTGTAACAAGAATATTCTGTACAGGTATATTTCAAGCTATAAATTTGGCTTGTTTTCCTTTGAAAAAATTGTGTAGTAGCAGAAATTTTGTACCACTGCTATGGACATACAAGGTTTTGCACTTGGGCCATCGATTTGCGCATATCAATGTAGCCATGATCGTGCTTACTTTTAACAGCATAGCAGATGGAGAACTACAGGCTCTCTTCCACAACTTGTCTTAAATTTTTTCTGTATTAAACTGAATTTTTTGGGAGAGAAATGTGCAATGTAATTGCTTTTAATTGCTCACTAGATGGCGCAAGTTTACTTGCCACCAGCGTCCCCTTGCCCAAGTCTTGGGCTGGTTTTCATGACCTCTCGAGCTTGGTAGCAGAAAATTCAGGAGGTTGTACTGCACCGAGGATTGGTCCAACAAGGCCGAAACGCGTCTGCAGTTGCCTTCCTGAATGGACGTAACTAGTGTTGCTCCGAACAGCGTATCTCTTTGAGGGAAAATTGTGCTTGTGTTTGAGCTTTTTTCCTCTGTAATGAGATATCAGCTTCACGCACGTTGGCTAAAAAACTCCAACATCCCGTCCTACGACCCGTGCGTTTACGGCAATCAGTTTGTGTAATTGCTTTTGGATGCTTTTAAAAAAAACAAATTAGTTGCATAATCTTAGCGACTCTGACATGGATATATGCTGTTTGGTTGGATAGATCCTCATATGTTTGTCCTCTGAGACTAGGAATCACTTGATTTTTGAAATCCCTCAAAACCCCTCGAAGGTTTTTGTTCTCCTCTGCTGAATACTGTCCATCTTTTGGCCTTAATAAAATAATCTGATTAATAGTTTCCAAGAACATGGAACAACAGTCACATTTGAGTGAGAATTTGGTTGCAATAAATAAAGTTATCCTCTCTATAATGTTTTATGTGTGAAACAAAGTAGATAACGGTCCGTTTTGAATAGTTATTTTGCATAATTTTTTTTCAGGGTATGTCTGTAATCGAGGAGACCTGCTATTCACTGGCTGCTGCAATGTGAATAGTGAATCAACGAAACGCTATTGGTGTGAGACTTGTAAGGATAATAATTGTTGTAGTATCTACGAATACTGTATCTCTTGCTGCCTTCATCCAGATAAAGTAAGTCATAAAACGTCATTATTTTGATTTTCAGCTTTCATGAATTTCATGCTCTTATACCTTGTTTTGGTTTTTTGATACACGTATGTATGATTTCAAGGATTAGAATGAAAATAGGCAAGTATACTGATGGGTATACAACTGATTACCAACCAGCAACCGAGCTGGAAGCTGAGGGATTTCCATAGCCTTTGTGCTTTACTGATAAAGGGATGTCTTAAAGCAGTACGGAACTAACTTTATAGGAAGTTTTCAGAAAAGATAAATGTGAAATAGATCCGCACCAATAACATTGAAGGAGGCAAATTTGCAAAATGTGGATCTCCACTTGCAACTTTGCATGTCTCTGCACCTGTTAACTCTTTTGAAAGAAAATTAACTACCAGGCTTCCTTGCAATTTTCTGCAAATCTTCTTCACTTATTCAAAAATATTGTCGGAGAATCTCAATGAGGTATCGCAGTTTGCAGTTAGTTTTCTTTTGAAAATATAATATCAAGCGCGGAAATTTTCAAACGTTGCAATGCAGTCATGCAGTTTTCAACTTTAGCCATTGATATTTTAGGTAGGGGCACCATAAGTGCAAAAAATGCTGAAGTACTAAACTAAAAAAAAAAGTTCAAGATAAGTTTAGAAAATATGGAAAAAACCATGATTCCCTTACATTTACATACAAGGCGGGGAAATTTGTCTGACCACTCCCTGACTAACAAATTAATACTAAACTACGACAGGTCTTTTCTCAGAGTGTCTCTGAATGTGCCCTGAATGCTGTTTTTAGAAATTCTTTGTTTTAACCGCTGCTCCTTGCTTAGTTTTCATTTTTCGTTTTCACAGAAAGAACTATTACAAAAAGTTATTGGAAAGGCTGAGCAAACATTTCATGTTCTCCTCTCATCAATAAGCGACCATTTTGAGTTGTGTCTCGCAAAATGCAGAACCAGCTCATCAAGTGTACAGCACGAGAATTCGTATCGAGATCCAAAAGCAAAACATTGCTATGGAGAAATGCCACCGATGACGTCAGGTATTGTTTGAATTAATTCTTTGAAGGGAGGAAGTAAAATAAGCAAATTTTTGTTGTTAACCGTCCATGAATCTTGTGAAAAAATAGGCTGTTCCAAGTACAATGGTACAGTTCATTTTTTAAGAAAACTAAAGTAGATATTAAAATGCAATTTTGAAAGTCGTATACATCAGATCTACAGCTTGGAAATAAACCTTGTTCAGATCTTCATTTAAAGTTCACCAGCATACAGAGGTTTCCCTGCGATATGTTCTTCAGCACCTGCCACGATTTCATGGTACATTTTGAAAGAAAAAAAAGGAGTTTAAAAATAAAGTTCATTTATTTGTGTAACTTTACCCAGAAAGGTTTATTTGCTGAACTACCATGCTTAGGAAGAATGATGTATGAGCCTTCAGGATTTTCCAAATTACCTCTGACAAAATATATTTACCGTCCAATTTTTCAGAAAATTTTCTGTGCACTTTAATATGAAGTATTTGAAAATTTCAAGGAAAGATACTCATAAATATCCTCAAAAATAAATATTTTATCTCAAGAAATCTGGCAACTTTCGAATGCTCATACAGCATTTTCCGTAACATGGCAGTAAGGTCTGCAACATGGATTGTTCCTCATCAAATGACTCGCCAAGATTTTCTTTATTTTTAAAACATTTTCTGCCGTGTTGTAAGGGCTCTTCCTTTCCCCCTACTTTCGCAACCGTTGCATCACTTATGAGACAGCCATTGTAATTTGTCATGCCCATCGTCAAAGTAGGTGTTTTGACCTTTCAGTCAAAACTTGATGAATTTTTTCAAGACTGTCGACACAACTTCATGATTAATAACAGATTTGCAGGTAGAGTTCTGGGCGTAATGAATGAAATTTAAATTACTTACATGCAAGTGTTGCAAAAGGCTATGCCATGTCTATTTAAACATTAATGGATAGCATAAAGTCACGGTAACAAGTGTAATTCACCAAATTTCTTCAAATTTCATTATCTGCTTGCGAAGAAGAATTCTTTTAAAAATTAGTTTATCCCCAATACTATTTGAAGGGATCAAATCAAAATGAGCCTAACTGTATTCCACATTGCCACTTTTCTGTTATACTTTATTTTTTTGACAGAAATCAAAACATTACAACACCAAAATTGATCAAAAATTGAACTCTAAATAATTATGAGAAATAATGAAGAGCTGGCAAATTTACCTCAAGCTCATTTCTTTATAAAATTAACCATGTTGGCCAGTTGCTAATTATTTATCATACATCAAAAAATCTCAGTACTGAAACGCTCCGCAAAACTAACCATGTGTAAATTCCTGATAATTCATTTCCTTTCTTCGTTTAATTTTTTTAGCACCATGACCAAGTTTGCTGAAACGCCTCATTGTTACCACCCAGCAACTGTAGACTTTACAATGTATTATATGCCATCTACCATAAGCTGACTACAACAATGATCTCATTTCAAATTTTGAGTCTATCCCTCATCGTAAATCAAGTAAGTACCAATCATATTTCGCATCAGCCAGAAGTTATTGCATTGAACTCTAGGACAGCCGAATTGATGAGTCATATCTGAAATAAAATGCACGAATTTATGTACCTACAGGTGGATTACAGCGGAGCACTAGAACCTGGTGCCAGATGCCTACCTATCGCTCCAAAATTCTATGTAGTTGAGTCATGATTATGAAGCTGGTTACATGAATGCAGGAAAAAATTCTCATACCCACTTCTGCGCTCCCGTAGTTAGCTTCAAAATTACTCACCGGTGTAGAATTCTGGTGCCATCCCATCAAAATTTTACACTGAATCTGAATTTATGACTAAATGCAAGGTTGGGGGTTGATGGGCATGAAAAGAAAATTCTTGCATTTTACTCTGAATTTAACCTGTCAACTTATCTGCCCTCAAACATATCAGATGCCTCTTCATGATTTTTTCTTTGCATGTCATGCTATTCATCATTGCCTGTAAAGTGTCAACGTTAAAAAAAACTGGTCAGTTTATGTCTCATTTCACTGCATGAGAGTCCTTTTTGAACAATTTTAAAGTTTTGTAGCATTCGAAAGAAGATTCGTTGGTTTGACTGTTGTATATTGTCTCAACGATTAATGTTCCTATTTGAACTGTTCTAATGAAGACTCTAGAAGGGCAGAACATCATTCCAGCTTCCTCATTCTTTGCTCTTGCATTTTTTCCTTTAAATTGTTCTTTTACAAAGGAACTTGGCCAAGTAAAAGTTTTATAAAATGAGTATAAGCATACATTTTTATGAAAAATTTTCCTTAAGTGCAATGTACAATAGTTCTAACTTTACTCGTAATTAAACTGTGCATTTTGGCGAAAGAAGAAGAAACCGGGATGCTATGATGCCCTTGTAAAGATATGTACATCCCTCGCCATATCAGGAAAAGTAGGGGTAGTCACAAAAGTCACAACTTTTTTTCTCTTTTCTTCCAACTTTTTGCGAGCAGCTAGTCTGATTGCACAAAATTTTCGCAGCCATAATTGCGCTGCGCAATCATGCGTATAAATTCATCGGGAACATTTTATGGGCTGGAAAGCAGGTCTCCCTCATCAAAAGTGGTCAGACATTCTTCCTATAGGAATTGGAGCTATTCTATCTCCTTTGCAGAAATGATGAGAGTAAACAATTTTTGTTGACTCTTTTATTTGTATGTTTATCACAATACACAATAATCATAAAAAAGAGAATAAAAAGGAATGAGATCACATTTTTGATCACCAAATTGATTACTGATACTATTATACAAGAAAATTATTACAAATATTTACAAAAAAAATAGACATTGAAAAAACCTTCTTTTAAGTAAGTTGTGAGTAATGCTACACTCTTCTTCTTTCACTCTTCGTCGTTCTTTTCAACTCTTTCCTATTGGTGTGGTATGCTGCCGTGCTAAGGAAGAACGCCGTATGAGCCTTCAGGCGTTGCCACATTTCCTCCAACACAAAACGAATTTACTGGGAAAATTGTGAACACTTTTCTTTAAATTTTTCACACAATTTAGTTCTCAATTTAATCTAACATGTCTGAAAACTTCAAGGGAAATTAAGCAAAACTTTCCTCAAAAATACATGTTTTATCCGGGAAAACTTGGCAACTGCGGAATGTTCATATGACTGCTTCCTTAGCATGGCAGTTTGGCATGGTGAAAGAGAGACAAGAGAGAAAAAGAGAGGATTTATTTTGGATCAAGGAGCAGAGGATTGGCGTCATATTTGTAAGGTGTAGGGCTGTGTCTAGCAATAATGGTTAATACTTACAATAATTGGTTTTCCTTCAAAGATATTGAAATTATTTTTATTCAGTGAGGTACTTTAATCAAGAAGTTGTGATTTTTTTTTTTAATCCTGTTTATAGTCCTATGTATATTTGCGCTAGCCTCTCAATATGATCAGAGCGCTACACCATTAGAAGAGACTAAAATAGGACTGCCTTCTATGTTTTGGCAACCTCTCTTTTGTGACCACGCAATGGCCAGACATATCAAATCGCGATTGTCCATGAAGCTGATAATTTTTTCCCTCAGCTCATAAGGTAATTCATAAAGTGCCGGAAGCAGTTTCTCAAAAATTTTAATGCCTTGTTTCATAAGGTTTACTCGCTGGTATCCTTTCTTAATTTGATGATCAAGCACAGTAGCATAAATTGGAAACGCCGTCTTATAATGAGCACGTCTCATGTTTTTCATAGTGACCTCATTTTTCGCGTAGCCGACAAGCTGATCTAAATTCCCGATCAGAATATCGTATAATGTAAGACCAGAATCATTCACAGCTTCTTTTTTTAGAGTGACTATTTCCAATTTGCAATGACTTTGAAAATCACTGAGACTCTCCTCAGCAAACCAAAAAGTTCTTAGATCCATGTCAAAGAACAGCAAATTTGCTACTTCCATTTTGATCATGTGTCTAGCTAAGACTGTTAAACAATTTGATTTCTTTAAGTACTTATCAGCACCTTCAATAGGTAGCAAATATGACAATTTCGTAAATTCTAAAATAATAGCCGTATTATTGAAATTATTATCTAAAAGCTTTTGAAATACCTCGATATGTCCGCTAAAGTAAGCGCTCAGAAGAGCATTGCATGAGTAGCGCTCTGGGCCAAGCTCTGCCGTGTATTCAAATAAAGTTTTCATCACATTGAGATGACCTCCAGACGCAGCCCCGCAAATTGCCGGAAAGTATCCATCTTGTGAGTTGGAGGTGATTCCGTTCAGCAAAAAAAATTCAACAATGTCGAGGAGGCCATTTTGTGCTGCCACCTGTGTGAGCTCAGCTACATCATCTGAAAAATTGGCACCGTGTTCTATGAGAAATTGAATCGCACTTTTATTACAATTCCGAACAGCCCATAGTAATGGAGTTTCTGGTTTCCCCACACCCAGTGCCGCTAATTTTGCATTTACGTCAGCTCCCTGAAGGTAGAGGTAATTAATGATCTCTTCATTAGCGTAACCTGCAGCCATATGCAACGGTGTGCATTTTTTCCAGCAACCATGATCATATCCCTCACTTACGCTTGTACCCTTCTCAATAATTGATTTTACTAGCTGAAAGTAGTTCTTGTGGACAGCGCCACACAAGAATCTAGCAGAGCGCAGATCACACCCATAAATCCATGTTTCCTCCAGAACATTGATTACAGCAGTATGAATTTCACACTTCGGAAGGGAGGGCTTTTTGGAAAAGCCTTCAATGTCTTCATGATTTATTTTGAATCCAGCATATTTCATTTTATTGAACACATCAATAAACTCATCGTCTAAAGAAAAAAGAATGTAGTGGAAAGCTTTCTTGTTGAATTCATTGTGAATGTTTGGATGGTGGTGTAAGATAGTATCAATAAGATGGTACTTCTCTTCCGAGTATTCCAAGACTGCTATGTAAAGAAGGGTAGTTCTGGTAACATGATCTAAATAGTCATAGCTCACAAAGCAAGAGTGGTAGTCGAATTCAGTATCAACATTCGCTCCAGATTCTAAAAGAAACCTCAGTGTGTCATTGTCTTTGCTGAAAAACGAAAATACTAGGGGTGTCCACCCTTTGAAAGAAGCATTTCTCACACCGGAATCTACATCTGCTCCGTTTTCTACAAGTATTCTCGTGATTCCTAAGTCCCCATGTTTTGCTGCTAGGTGAAGGGGTGTCATGCCATCATTTCGTTCAGCTTTAATGTTTGCTCCACATTTCAAAAGCGATTTCACAAGACCATCAATGGATCTTTTGACCGCAAAATGCAGAATAGTTCCCCCTTTATGATGGTTGTATGCTATTTCCGCATCTGCAGTGAAAAAGCATTCCAAAGCCTTTAAGTTATCCTCCACCACTTCTGCGTAATCTGCGTCATCTTCCTCGTCAAGTGCGAGAACTTCAAAGTCACTATTCAGAAGGAATTCAATGGCTTCCTTATTGAGTGGATGCACAACAATACTGTGTGGCCTCAATGTAACAAAATTTGCAGGTTCATTTTCTGACTCGTCCAATAAAATCATTGTTTCAAACATTTCAAACTTCAAGTTTTCATGGGCAAATTGAAAGGTGGCATCTTCTGGATTGTTCCCTAAAACTTGGATCCCATTACTCAAAAAACTGTCTAGAATCTGTGGATTTGCGTCTTTGAAAGCTTGTGGTAGCACTGAGTAGCCTTTAATTGAAGGTTGGACATGGCCTCTATTCGATTCCCTGATATCGCAAGGTTTTTTTGTAGCAATAAAAAGCAAACATCCAACACCATCTTCCGACATCCTGAATAGAAATAATTCTGAAACACAAAAATATCATTAAATGAATTATGAGAATTGAGTTCTAAAAACATAGAGCGACAATAAAAAATGCTCAAAATTATTAAACCCTATTAAAGTTTTAGCATATCTAAACATGCTTGGAGAAGCAGCAAATATAATAATAAAAAGAAGATTTCTTACAACCATTATGCTGCCATTTTTTGTTGCTTTATTTAGTCAGTAAGTTGGAGATGTAGCCAATGTGCGTTAAAATCCAAAAAACTGGAAATCTCAATACAGAGGCTTACTGTTGGCTTATCCCACTTACTGTCTATACGTGTGTCTACCCGCAATCAGTTTGTGCTTTGTTTACATTACCCTGAGGCCTTTCGGCTTACACGCCATCATCAGAGAGAAACAAAGAGAAAAACACAAGAGTTAATCACTACAACTACACCTACACACTATACACTATTTTTCGTCACCAGATCATTCCAGAGATTCTGAATGTGCCTCAAAAATGGCTACTCATTTTGGTTTTAAGAAGGTATGAAGATGCAGAGGTGTAAATTCTTGGTTTTTTTTATTATTATTTTTCTTTCTCCTGAAGAAACAGCCTCTTCTAAAGACATTAATGGCTCTCTAACAATATATGAAACATTTAAACAATGATAGGTATATGAAAAATTTAAGAGTATGAGGATAGTCAGTTTCTAATTTTACTTAGTGCCATGCGCAAAATGCATGAATCTCAAGCTCCGGTTCCTGATAAAGAAAAGTGCAACGCTAAATAGGGCTCCCAAAAAATGTATGTAGTCTTCATTTCTGTCGAAACCTTGCCTCTGATACAACTTTCATTCTCAAACAGCTCCATGGCTCGTAAAGAGTTGTTTGTTTCACTTGAAAATTAGGCTATATGTGCAAATATTACTGAAAAGTTTGGGGTGAAGTCAGAACACTGGTGAAAAAGTTGATTTAAGTTTTGAATGAATAGAAGTTAAAGACATAAGTTTGGACCAGTGTTAATTTGAGTGAAAGAAAATGTTTATTTTCAATCTTTTGAAAGTTTATTTTTTTCTTTCTTCCTTTACTGCAATCTTTCTTTGCTAGCCTTTTTAAGTAAATTTATTTAAAAAAAAAAAAAATCGTGCATTCCTTGCACAAAGATCTCCACTATGGACAAGAGCCATCTTTTTTTTCTGTTTAGCTTCCGGG
>NW_017547142.1:1517552-1610787 GCF_001854935.1 Bemisia tabaci | reverse complement strand
GGGCTAAAAAATATCAACTTTCCCAGCGTTTTGACCTGACAACTTGGGTACCTGTACTGAATGCCAGGTCAATGAACTGGACTCTGAGATTAATCATTTAAAATGCAACGGGCTGCTAACTTACCTATGTATTTGTGCAAGGGAGAGATTTGAACTGAACCGAAGCTGAGATGTACAGCAGTAAACTGAAATTTTAAATCAGGTTGAAAAAAAAAAAACTGATCTCACAACTGGACCGATCTTTGGAAAATAGTCTAATTCACTTAAATAGTAATCATACCCAATAAACGTAGATATGGTTTTCTTGTGATAGGTAATTAAAGACGCCTTACACCAGCTTCAAATTAAGCCGCAGTTTTGGCCTACCTACCTGTTATCACTTGCTGAACAGCTGTCGGATCGCCGCCGGCCGTTGAGATTTTGCCGTAGTCACGTGGTCAGATGACGCGACAACCGGCTTTGCGATTTCGAGATCTGCGCGTTCTTTTCACTTAATAGACCATTTATATTCAAAAGGCGCCCGGGCTGATTATTCAGCACGTTAAAAAATCCTCGATTTTTTCCCCCAGGGTATTATTATTTTTTTTTTAAATGTCTCGATTGCAATTTCGCGAACCCAAATGCTATCCCTTGAGTGAATTGCGTCAATGCAACTCTGACGTGCTAAGGAAGAACGCCGTATGAACATTCGAGAGTTGCCAAATTTCCCTCAATAAAATGTTTATTTTTAAGGAAAGTTATGGATATTTTTCCTCGAAATTCTTAGAAACATCAGATGGAATTGCAAACAAAATTTTCTATAAAATTGGAAAGAAAATACTCATAAGTTTACTGGGAAATTCGTGTTTTATCAAAGGAAATTTGGCACCGCCTGAAGGCTCATACGGCGTTTTTCCAATGTACGGCAGAATTACTGTGAATTATTCATCAATAAGATGAGAGTCTCGCCAGTGCAAACTCGATTAACCGCGATCTCGCGGATACGATCACAAGTTCGCGATTTACCCGCGAGGATTTCCAAATCTTTCTCCTATACGTCGACAAATTCTTCATTTTTTACCCCCCAAAAGCGTTTAATTTGTTCCATATCCTAGGTAAACCCCCTACCCCCTTCCCCTCATACATCTCGATAGGGTCTGATTCGCGATTTCGCCGCCCGGGGCTAACAAAAATTTGTCGTACTTATTTAGATTTCGAAAGTGCGGTTACCTTTTTTCATTTTTTCATTGCTTTTTTACTTCTTCGTTTTTCAATCTTGTGGAACGAGAATAGAAAGGGGGGGGGCGTAAAGATGAAATACGCCTTCGAAGTCACCTTAAATCTGCCGCCTCTCAAAATATCTCGCCGGGGGCTCCAGAGCCCTTCAGCTCCCAAGATGCGCGATAACATAAAAAAGTCAACTTTACTAACATCCGGTTCGCAGTGATTCACTGCTCAACTTATGTTTTATTTTTTAAAAGTCCATGCTCAGTGATCGCATTTAGATGAGACCGGATGGTAGACTGAAAAAGTTCTGAAATGATCGTAGCTGAAATCTGAAAAAAAAATAATTAAGTAGGAACACATAAAAGGAAATTAATTTCGACATAACACGACCTGATACAGTGATGAAGCCGTTCATCTTCCTCTATTTTGGTTTCCGCCTAGAATTCTCCTCTTGTCATTGGCGGAACTATGAGGGTCTGAGGGGTCTCGCGGCCCCCACTATCCGCCTGCACCCCAGAAATCCACTTGGCCCCTCCTAAGAAACGCAAGGAATTTTCCTAAACGAGTACCTACGTGACGTAATATATGGACTACATTTTGCAATTTGGAACTATAAATTCTAGCCGGGTTTAAAAACAACGTATGTGCCATTCGTGTCCCTATGCACGTAAGTGTTTTTCCAGAAGAGCCAGATTTTATAATTCCAAATTGCAAAATGCAGTCCATTTCATCTTTGAAATTGTAATTAGGGCAATTTTTTTGTGAGGACGGCTCAAAATTGCTTCTGAGACGACTCCATTTTCCAAAATTTTCCCGGGGAGGCTCTTACACCCTGACTTCTCTTTGGAACTAGGGGAATCCAAATTCCTTGAACTATGATACGTACATGGACATATGAACTATGATACAGTATCACGGATATCCCTAGATGAAGGAGGTGCATATCTGCCAGGGTTGCATGGGTGAAATGAAAAATATGAAATATTAAAAATTTCCGCGAAATATTTCATGAAATTTCAGTAAGTTTTGAAAAATATGCGACAAATTTTCAGGGGCTAGTAATGCAACACGCACTATTTAAAAAAACACCAAAAGGCACAAATCGATCGCCTTTCACTCAATTTTGCATTTAATTTCGAAACATATTTTTCGTATTGTTCTGAAATTTCTTGAAATATTTCGCATGAAATTTCAAGTTTTTATTTTTCATTATCACTTGCAACCCTGCCCTCTGCCCACAAAAAGTTCTTAGTTCCGTCCATGCTCTCTGTGTTCCCATTTTCTTTTATTCTCTCCTCCATTTACCGTCTCCTCTTTTTTCCATCCTCTCTTTTTTGCATTCTCTATCATTCGCTTTTCTCTTTTTATCCGCTCTTTATCGGGTTTTCATCGTCTTTTCTTTTCGTGTTGTTTGCGCCCCATTTTGTCAGCGCCCAGTGCGACTGTTCCACTTGCTTATTTGCCGCCACATCCTTGTGGGTGAATTAGGACGAAATCTCCCACATGACTTAGGTTTACTAACTGTATTAGCCAATCACGCTCTCTATCTGTGGCATGAGACATTTTCAAATCTCAGCACACTTCACGCTTGAAGATAGAGAATGAGAACCAAGGAAAAAGACGACGATGATCAGAAGAAGAACCCAGTGTTGTATCAAGTAGAACATTATAGACCTTATCTTTCAGGCGTTGATATTAAATCAAACATTTTTTGTATCTTTTTTGACTGTACACACTGACTACTGAATGAGCTCTGATTTGAGTACCTCAAGTGTATTTGTAATAGTTCATCAGATATTTCTTCCATTCGTATGAAGTGGGTACTTTTGCACTATTCACTTGTCCTCTGATAGTTTTAGGTTTGCTCACAATTTAGGCCTCCTCTGCAATATGGTTACATTTTGAATGGAGGGGTGCAATGGTGCTGTCACAGACTGCTTACGAATTTCCTGGGGGACGAGCCTCCCCAGATAGAGATTTAGAGACCAATCGTCAGAGATGCAACATGAAATTTCACAGAACGAAATTTCATTCGCTGAAAAATGGACTTTCATTTTGCTGAAAGGTGACATTTCATTTTGCTGAAAGGTGAAATTTCATTTTGCTTAGATGTGAAATTTCATTTTGCTGAGATGTGAAATTTCATTTTTCTGAAAAGTGAAATTTCATTCTCCATAAAATTTCGTAAATGAATTAGAGGCTGCGTATGCCACCGCAATAAAATTGTCCTAGACTTTGTCAAAAAATTCAAAATTTGACTCATTATATCATTTTTTCCCCTTTTTTTTCAAATTTTAAAATTAAGATATTTATGCTGACAATAAGCCCATTGCAGGAGTTGAAAAAAAAAAAAAATCGTGAAATTGTGCGTCTTTGCCCATCCTGATCGAAGGAAGGAGGGAATGTTCAAAAGAGGTCCTGAGAGAGAGAGAAAGAGAGAGACTCAGCGAAATTTCTTCATACAAAACTAAACGATGTTCCAAAAATCTGCCGAAAGTAACCCCTAGCCATTTCGCCCAAAATTTAGGAGACGGTTGCCCTCCAACTCCCCGAGCAAGTCTGTCTCTGGAGTGGTGTGGTTAAGGACGAAAATCGATTCCGTCAAAAACATTTTACCAACATGTTCCATCAAATAAAATGGGAATCGCTAAAATGTTTTTTTTTTTTTTTTTTTTTTAAAAAAAAAAACTCGAACTTCTCACAATTATTTTTTTGATCGAGGGTCGTTTTGGAGGGTCCGCCACTCTCCATCCATAGCGATGATAGCGCCACTAGTCGATAAATGCACTCAATTTTGCAATTAGGAACTACAATTTCTGGCTGGGCATAGGAACATCGTATGCACCATTAGTTTCCCCATGCATGTAAGTCTTTTTACAGATGAGCCAGAAATTGTAGTTCCGAATTGCAAAATATAGTGCAAATAATGTTTGAAAGATAGAGCGTAGTTCGATTGCGGTGAATAAATTTCCATTGTCTCACCACGTTTTCTAAAGACGCTGATCTCAAAAAGTAAAAGCGGAAGCCAAAGACCCTCTTTTGCTTCCCGTCCTCAACGAAGAATTGAAATCCTAACTTTGGCTCTTGCCTCGAAGCAAGTGTCTGCAAGCCATTAAGGAAGGTGTTTTGATACCAGCGCACAGTCAATCGAGCCAACTGAAGAGATCGGACGAAATTTAGACATTTCCAAAGCTTAAGTAACTTCGTTTTTACAAAACGTCGAGATTTTAAAAGTGGTTTCATTGGTTTTTCCGCGAAATTTTTTCAGGAGCACCCCTATGAATTTAAAATGTGGCGAAATAACGCATGGTGTCTAGTTTTTTAAAAATCGGGGAAAACTGGGATTCATCAGAGAATGAAAATTTACCGGGGAAATCAGGGAAGCTTCTTCAACCACCCAGGGATCATTTCGGGACACCCAGGAACATTTTTTAAATTAAAATTTTGAATGTTCGCCAAAGAAACGGCTGAAAGATGAATTAAAATCGATATTCATATCTGAAACTCTGGAAAATAATATTCTCTTCCCCGAGAATATCCCGGGAAAGTGGGAGAAAACTTCGGTTTCTCGTCAGGGAATGAGCTCCTGAAAATCAGGGAAACTCAGGGAAAAATCAGGGAATGAGCTTTACCAAGAAAACTAGACACCACGAATAAACGCTAACATTTACAGTTTTTAGTCTGCAAATTTTACGTCCGACCTTTTCCATTGACTAGATCCTCTGTGCGGCGCGGCGCGATTGTCCCCCCTCTTCTCGTCGCTCCTCTGGCGTAAGGGCGTATCTCGATTCTGACATGAGCCCTGGAAAACATGGTGTTATATGGACGACAGGGTCCAAGTGAAAATCGAGATACGCCTTTACGTCGGAGGGGCGACGTTCTGTCCTAAGAAAATTATTCGACTACGCCTTATTCAGCTCAGAATATTTCGATTATCCTCGTTAAGGCACGTGGGCGTTTAATAAATCGCCAGAGTTAAGAACGCAGAGGAGGTTCAAAACCAGTTACACGCCAGGGCTTCAGGAAAGTCTGCACTCTTTGGAGAGAGGCCTTGGAAATTATTTTGGGCGACTCGTCCCTGCTAAAAATGATCATACTGGTCGATATCATGTTGTTGTCAACATGGTCCTTCTCGTTTCATATTTGAAGCGCTGGGTGCAGAAAGGGCATTTCTTGGTCGTGGTGTCTCAAAATCTCCGCTAACGTTTCATCCATTATAATTAAAGCAAATGTATGTAATTTGTCGTAACTTTTATTGAATACTCATTATATTTTACAGTGCTGAAAACGTACTTTTTTAGAAATCTCACGAAAAAGTTTCCTCTATCAAATAAAGTTCGCATCACCCCGGTAAAAATAGGCAGTAGAATCTGTGTTCCAAAATACCATAGACCTACAGTCGGCTGTAAGATTTCCAATAGCTTCTATAGCCGGCAACGCAATTTCGTATAGCCTTTTATAGCCTATGGCGATTAAGCAATAGCCTGGCGATATAGTTTATGCTAAACGTTACGAATTACGGAATCTAGGACTTCGTGAATTTTTGGACTACCGCTCTCTTTTTCGGCCGTAGTATCTTGATTTATTTTTAGAGGAAAGCTCCGTACTTTTGAAGGATGCCTGCCATTCCTAATATGTTGGAGCGCCTTTTATTTCGTATGATACTGTGAAATACCTCTGGTGTAAAATAGTTGCTTCAAGCGCCGTGGTACGCTGCGGCGCGGCGGGCGGGCAGCCAGCGCGAAAGACGCATTGGCGCCTACAAACCTAACAGGGATACTTCACGCATCGCGCAACGCGTGAAGTATCCCTGTTAGGTTTGTAGGCGCCAGTGCGTCGCCGCGCCCGCCGCTCCGCTTTTTGTTAGGCTCTAATATTTAATCTCGTGGAGTCAGCATTTTTCAACTCATGACTTTGAAATGTTTGCACACTCTGTATGGATTATTCTTTCTACACAATTTCTTATAGCTTTTTATCGCCAATGGCGAAAAAGCAGCAGCCAGGCGATAAAGTGTAAAGCCCGGTGATAGAAACTATAGCCCGGTTGTATAATTTTTTATCGCTTCGTGTAGCCCGGCTGTATGATTTTTTCCACTTTCTACAGCCAGCTATATGATTTTCTATAGCCTTCTTCAGTCGGCTATAAGAACTTCTATGGTATTTTGAAACGCAGCTCCTATCGCCAATTTTTACTAGGGTTCTAAAACACTGCAACCAGGCAATTTTATTTCTGCACCCAAAGCCTCATTTTTGGTGAGTGAAACATGCATGGTGTATTGTTGACTCAATCATGCCATGCCTATGAACATGGTACCAGGTACCTACCACGCTTGAATGCCAATTGGCTAGCTAAGCTATCAAATAGGATAGGAAGATAATGATCCAGCTAAAAACCAATTAAAAAAACAATTGCGGTGTAGAACAACATGGTGTATTGTAAGTTTCTTTCTCCTGTCATCTTTTCTTTGTGAATTGCTTGCTTGTAGTTACACCATGTAATTGAATACATTACATTTATTTATTTTTTTTGGCTTGTAGCTCGATTATCGTCTTTCTTTCTTACATGATACCAACTTTGTCTCAACATTGTTCCGTGTTGATACCATGTTGGCATCAATATGGTACAATGTTTTGCTCGCCAACCTGATCGTTTCCATCCGAACCAGTTTTTTAGAAATAAATCTAGGAGGATATCCCAAAAAGGTCTAGTCTTCGTCTTGTTAATTTTTTCTAAAGTTACGTGGGTGACCCGCGACTTTTAGATAACCCCGTAATGATAAATGGATGAAGTGCCTTCTGAAAACACTAGACTTATCGTGGGAAGTGGGAGATCTCTGCTTACTCCAAGTCTAGGGGCGGTTTCATCAGCTTCCACAGGAGCCACTTGAGACAGCTCAGTTTTGTAAAGAAACATGTAAACACAAACTGAATAGCCTCGCGCCTCTGCTGGTGTCATCAACGCTGCCATTTTTTGCACACACTTATTCTCTTGATAACTATAACAAACTACCACACTATTTATATATATTTCTTGGTGGTGAATTCTTTGTACACGTTTGGAAAGCGCGGTTTTCGCAAAGAAATGTGACAGTGAATTCAATCGTCATTTGCGTATTATTTGTTTATCGTCAATCAAAGAGACTCGAATTGATAATCAGAGTAGCATGAAAATTGTCCATGAGTCGGAGTTGGACAAACATTTCTACAAAGCAAGATTTTTATACAAACTGAGACTCAAATATTCGAATAAATAACAAAAATTGCTGCAGGAGTATAAAGTATGTATTCTGGCCTACCTCTAAAATTGAAGGCAAAACAACAATGTGCAAGACCTCCGATTTTCTCCTTTCAATTCTTCTCTCTCAAAATTGTTAGCGAAAAAATGCCATTACATGTGCTTTGGATGAATCATCGATTTTGTGCACATACATATAAGTCGCTTTACAGCACTCCCTCGCGCTCTACGACTCCTAACCTCCACTGCTCTCTTTCAGACCACAAATCTTGGGGTATTGAGCACCTTTGTCGATGTTGTCATTTTAGAAGAAACGAAAGGACGTTTTACGTCTTGGAAGATGGCCCGAACGGAGGTATCTCCGTCATACATGTCGACCCTATACGATCACACTTTTTTTCAGTGTACGTTTAGAGAACCAGTTCGCAACACTGAGTTGAGATTACTGAGTTTTGATCCTGTGAGCTTAGCCAGGCTCTCGAGATGTAACGAGCATGGTGAAATACAAACGACAGGTTGCAAAAAATCGGGCCCGGGCCCTTGACGGCACGGGCGCTCGGGTACGGGTATGTCCGCCAAGAGATCATCTCCACATCTCGAGTGGTTGTAAAACAGAGGATCAGCGTGGAAACGTCGCGTCGAGGCTATCTTTGAACTGACACAGATCATGATGATTACATACCCATGTTGGAGGAGCTGCATATGAGATTGAGGATATTTTTGCGAAAATCAAAAAGTTATCCCCAAAAGTCGATTCCTGCGTCAAAACAAGTATCACACTGAAAAAAAAAAAAAAGTTACGAGCTATTTAGACGTTCCATCCGTTCCGGGTTCAGAGACCGAAAGTTCCGGGTGCTGGAGCCGTAGCTTCAACTGCCCCGGATGCTACGCCCGGAACTTTTAGCCCCTGAGCCCGGAACACGGACGGTAGCGGTAGCCCGTACCTACAGCTTCCACGGCCGGAGTTTTATTTTTTCAGTGTAGTCCAGTGCGACCATTGAACCAACGCCGCACCTTGTTCTACCTTTCTTTCTCTCTTTTCTTCTTCTCCTTCTGCTCCTCCTTCGCGCCGCGGAACAGTCAAAGGGCTCCCACCACACCCATCACGAAACATTATTTTTATACCCGATAAAGTTGTGAGTACTCCAAATTGTCACCCTGTCATCCTCCCACGCTGTGACAAAGTATCTCCACACTCTCGAGCGCTATCTACGGCTAATTAGCATGCCTTTTGTCGCGGCGCATGCAGCGTTATCACGCCGACGGCGAGTGTGTCCTTGCGTTAGTAGATCGACACTTCCTTTTTCTCTCTTCGTCTGCAGGCGCCACGCATGGGTTCGTCTCTCTCTGACCCACCCACGATCTCCCAATTCACGCTGCGTCAGTGCGTCACCCGCACGCCGATCTGCGGTTCAAGTACTCGGTAGCGTGGTTCACGTATGCAAATCGACGTTAGTTAGGTTTGTTTAGTTTCTGTCAGGCGATCATGCTTCGGGGAGGTGAGCGATCGAGGATGGCTTCAGACGAGTCGTCTACCTCCTGGAGGTGATCGGTCGAGAACAACTAAATTTCCGTCGATTCGATCTCGTACTTCTGCACGCTCATAAAGGCAGATCGCTATTGGCAAATCGTGGTCAAATCCTTAAGTAATAGCCGCCGATTTCTTTTAATGGAATGCTAAAATGCTGCAATGAAAAGGATTTCCATGGCATTTAAAATCGGGATATATGTTTTGAAACGCGATTCAAGGAAAGCTACCCAATTCACAATTGAATCGACGTATGCGAAAACGTCCGATGTCCAAGACAGTGTTTCAGAATTTGAGTGGACAATGTTGTTGTAACTTAACGACACAAGATGGTTCAAGACGTTAGGAATGTAGACATTTTTTTATAAATAATCCCCTAAGTGTAATTAAACGTTTGCAAAAGAGATCGATCTTATTCATCAGTACCGTGCGCTGGAAAAAAAAAAAAAAAAAAAAAAAAAAAAAAAAAAAAAAAACACATTGGATCTAGAGTCCAGACTCTTGAAAACATTGACAAGGAAAAGGTTTCTTGATTCAAGCAGATTTAAGCTTTAAATCAAAAGGAAATCCGCTCAAATTAAGAGGCTTGGGTCTTGATTTAAGCTTAAATCTGATTGAATCAAGAGTATTTTTTCTCGTCGATGTTTTTAAGAGTCTGGACTCTAGATCCAATGTGTTTTTTTTTTCCAGTGAGGGACAAAAGAAGCCCACCGGCGCCACCGCACTTATGAAACCCTGTATCGGACAACAGACGTTTTCGCATACGTCGATTCAATTAGACTAAAAACCAGTACTTAGCATTACAGCCAGCTGTGTAAGAATCGATCCCAATTTTATGGCTAACATGTCATCTTGGCATCTCTAGCAGATTTGGGCAAGCTTAAAATCGATCGGAGTTTCAAGGATAATGAATATATAGCTTTAAAATGGATGCAAAATTCACGATCCGTGTGGGTGACAACTTAGTGCTAACTCGAAGTACCTTGAAGGCATGTTTAGAGAACATTGCATTGGCCCTTGATCTTGATGATAAAAACGCACATTCGAGATCAGCGCACTTAGGTCACTCGATCAGTGTTGCCACGAACTTTACGTCTTCATCTTGTGACGTCATTCTAGTGAAGGTATGATATTCCTTATCATTCACACCTCACAGATAACTTGACGAAGACAAGGTGCGGCCGTGCCGATAGAAACTCGCGATGCTCCGTATCTAGATGGCGTCATCAAGGTGCAGCATGGGTATGACGTCATATCGGAATTCTGGTAATACCGTGGATTCGTCTTTTTTACACGTTAGTTGACTAGACCTATGACAGCGCGGCAAAAGTGTCGCCAAGAAACTTAGCAGGTTGGCTATTGAACCAACTCATTACGAACCTTTGCACTTCTGTCTCCCTCTCCATTCGTAATCCTCGAATAGCCGCTCGTGAAACACTCACACCGACCGCTGCTGACCGTACTGTTTTTGACGCAATGCGTGAAGTATTCATGTAGTCTTGTAGGCGCTATGCGTTTCACGCCAACCGCTGCTGGCCGCACTACGTTTGACGCAATGCGTGAGGTATTCATGGAATCTTGTAGGCGCTAATATATGTTTTATGCTGACGGCTTCTCCTTTCCATCTCAAGTCCTCGTCCATCGTCTTTGCGACGCGCCGCTCCAGGCCAAATTGCGTGTTTGGTTTCTCTCTCAACTAGACTAAGAAAGGCGCCGTTTCTTGTATCACCGAAAGACAAACAAATTAGAAATTGCCATACTTTAACTCTCAGGAAATGAGAGATTTTTTCGCCTTTTCTCGTTTGTAATTTTTTTTCTAAATCAAATTTCTTGATACCTACATTTGAAAAAATTACAACATTTGCCGCCCCCTAAAGCCGCCATGGGCTGCGGCCCATATGGCCCTTCCCTAAATCCGGCCCTGCCAACAGTGTTCGTTGTTTCGTTGCATTGACAGTTTGTAAGAATTCTTTCGGAGACCTTCACTATGAAGGAGTATGAAAACAAGAGAAAGTGAAGCGCCTTCATTTTTTGGTATGCAACACGGACATCCACAGAGTACGAATAGTTGTATTCAGGCGCTACATACATCGAGTACGGCTCCATCAGTCTGCGCGTTTAGTGAATTACGCTGTTGCATGTACAAAACGGTCTCTGGTGCAATTTTGTCGTCGTTTTTCTATATTTTTGGAAAGAAGGGGGTGAGGATTGTAGTTCCATTAAAAAGAATACTCATTTATGTATGAGGATGTATGTTTATTTTTTGTATGTAACAAGATGGAGAAATGGTGCTGGGTCCACACCATTTCGCGGGGTAAACAATAAGCCAAGAAATTCCAAAAAAATTCAATTAGAGTCAAAAATTGTTTTAAAGAAATTGACTTTAAGTGAAATTTTTTTGAAATTTCTTAGCTTTGTTTTCCCCACGAAATTGTGTGGCCCCAGCACCATTTCCTTACCTTCTTACGTGCAGTTCGGGCCATTTTTTTAGTGTTTTTTTTTCGTTTAGCATATGTATATATGGACGTATTTCTGCCGAACAGAACTATGTGCATTATGGCGTGAGCCCTGTTATGCACATATTCTTGTGGGTCCCAGGGCTCATGTCTTAATGCACATAGTTCCGTTTGATAGAAATACGTCCATATGCCAGTCGTTTTGTTTGTTTTCGCCTGCAATCAGCATCATGCTTCAAATGTAAGGTGCAGATTAGGGCCCTCGAAGAGGGTTTAATAATGTAAGAGCCAGATTTATGAAATTTTATTTCTTTTTACACGAGCTCACATGTCATGGAGACAGCCACTCCAACTCGAGTGCGCTTGACGTAACACGCAATACAGCCATTATCTGCGAATAATTGGACGTATTTCTGCCAAACGGAACTATGCGCATTATGGCGTGAGCCCTGTTATGCATGTATCCTTATGGGTCTCAGGGCTCATGTCTTAATGCACATAGTTCCGTTTGGCAGAAATACGTCCAATTATTCGCCGCGTCGCGTCGGTCGCTGTGTTGATATTGACTCTCAAGCGTCACGGATTGAGATTAAATCGGAAATGTATGCATGCAAAATTTGAATTCAACTTTGAAAACCCCCCTCGCAGTAGTATCAATTTTTATGAAACGAATTTGTGGGTCGTGTCGCACGTTTGCAGAAACTCAATTTGTATCTCAATGAAACGGCAACGCGGGCAAATAATTTAAAATTTTCAAAAATTTATAACTTGAACTTACCTCTGAACCCATTTTTGAAGTTGGTAATTAAAGTGTGCCAAAGGTGCAAATCTGGCAACGTGGACAAATAATTTAAATTTCTCAAAAATTAACAACTTGGACTTTCTTCTGAACCCATTTTTGAAGTTGATAAAGTGTGCCAAAGGTGCAAATTCAGCTGTATCTTGAGCTTTTGTGCCGCTCGAGATTGTGTTCCATGTTCATCGGAGGCTTTAAAAAAGATTTGGTATAATCTACTTTTTGAAAATTTTGAAGGTAAGGTTTTTAACTTATTTTTCTGGAGCCATTTTAAGCCCCCGCGGAAAACCCTCCCAAAGTTTATGTAAATCCAAAAGCCAAACAGAGACGTGATCAATGTTGACAGAATCAGAGTTGGGCGCGAGTAATTCGGCAATTACTGAAATTGCGAATTTCTGTCTCCTATCGGTTTTTAAAAATGTTGAAACTGCACCACGAATAGGAATCCATTTTGAAAATTGGGTAACGAACCCGGAATATTTTCATTCAAATCCATCTATTTCCATCTTATAGTGTCTAAAAGTTGTCAACACCGAGGAGATTCTAAGTTTTGGATCTTAAAGCTGCATGTTGAACACAACATGGTATGTCTATGAACACACTAAAGTCGTACGCAAAAACTGATTTTAACATTCCTATGGATGAATGAAACATGCAGGCAAGTTGAATTTCATTGGTTGAATTAAACTTTAAACACGCGCGCGTCAATATTTAGTCGATTCTGACAAGCAAACATTCAGTCGCTTTCCGTTCCTATCCATATGCGAACTGTCAACGTATGAAAGCCCATTAATTTTTTGTTGACAGTTAACGTGCTGGGTGATAATAATAGAATTCTAGACATGACTGATCTATTCGGCAACCACCTTGTGAAAAACTTGGTCGCAAAAAAAAAGTCAAGAACAAGTAAAGAAAAAGAATTTAATCGTGTATTAACATTTTTTGTAAACGTCTCATAGCGGCTCCCCGAAGAGTAGTCGCGTATGTTTCATGAAGTTTGCAATCTGATTTTTCCGTCTAGAGTGCCACGGTTTAAAGTCTACATTAAAATCCGAAAATTTATGGAAAATTTGGGCTGCATTCTACGTAAGGTGTGAATTTTGTCGAGGAGTGATGTTCCTCTACCGGTGAGCCACCATCGTCATCTCTCAGTAATGTCAATCACCAATCACAAAAAGTCTCTACTGAAGGAATGAAAGGTCAGATTTCTTGAAAATCTGTTTACGTATTAGTGAAATACATTCAACATTCTTTTTCCCCCTTCATGATTCGAAATGTCGAAGGTCCTTTTCTTGAAAAATAGTTTAAAATTAAAGGAAAAATTCCCTCTGCAAACGAATTAGTCAAGTGTAATGCGAAATATAAGTAAGACTGTTCATTCCTCCTGTTATTCGAAGTTGACTGATTGCGTCTGGTACATAACCGCAGTACGGATGTACGCAATCTGACAATGAGTCGAAAATGTCGTACCTACCAAGTGAACAAGTCCGATTTCATCCATGAATAAGTCCTACAGTCAATTAGAAAACCGTGTCGCGTGCTTACCTATGTACCCTCTGCAGTGATTTTCGTGTACCATTTTACTAACGAAAAGTACATACCACTCTTTCAATTTCCAGAAGGAATGTGCATTTTTGAAACCAATTTTTTTTTTCGGATTTGTGGATGTTTCAATCCATTGAAGAACTATTAAATTTCAATTTCTCACATAAATAACAGTATTTGAAGGGTGGAAGCTCAAGTCTGGTAAGCGCCATCAGGTGTTGCAAAGATTTTGCATGGTTTTCCTCACTGAAAAAAAAGAACCCCTAAATGCCGTTGCCTTGTGACTTTTCATTTCAATTTGGGTCTTATTTTAATGGTAAGGATAGTTATTCTCAAGGCATTGGGTCCCCCTTAAAGGTGAGAAACAATATTACAAGAACTCAACAAAACTTGATGGCGCGCGCTCACCAGATTGTGGATTTCCATTCTTCATTTGTCTTGAAATTCGTAGGTTCCTGTATGGGAATACTTCCTTAAGTTCGACATTTTCCCCCTAGAACCTTGCTTCTTTCGAACTTGCGTTACTTCAAAACATATAAATTCCAACAAAACGGTTCCCCCGGTCAATCGGTAACGTTAAAGGGTACAAATTTAAGTTTAATCGTGACCCTCTCGACGAAATCAGGGCTGACAATCAGATTCAACGGTTCTTCCTGTCTGCTTCTGTCTCGTTTTTCTGCGCTGGATGTAATACAGGTGGTTTTCCTGTTTTCGTCCCGAGATTGTAACGTGAATCAAATTCCGTTCACGTATCAAGCGCAGGTCAACGCAAACAACTGATTTGATTGGCATCTAAATCTGATTGCGAGAATCAGGCCGCGGTTACACAGAAAGCGCGCGACGCGAAAGCTCCCTCTAGGTTCAAAATTACAGCAAATGGGAGCGCGGCTTTGCCGCGCGGTTAACTTCTTGTCGCTCTTTGTCCGTGTAACCGTAGCCTCAGAGATTCAGTTTTGTTGAAGCCACTGTCATGTGTCATCGGAAAACAAGTTCCGCTCTGTTTTTTTAAATATTTTATGAATTGAAAGTGACGAAAAATGGAAAGTGTTTCGGGAAGTTTAAATAGAGTTCACTTTAAGAAAAGCAAAAGCATACGAAGATGGGAACGAACTTCCGCAAGCTTCGTGAGGTAAGGGATGAATTTTGTCCTCTGTAACGAGCATGGTTTGTGTCTGATTTCATACGGATCGGTTGAGTTGATTACTGACTTGAGTTTTGAGAAAAACTATCAAAGCGTATAGTGAAAATATCTAGGAGCCTATGTCATACAAGTGCAAATACTCTGAATTATCTTCATTTTATATTATAATTAATAGCTATTACCCCCCGTTCATACTGCCTTAATGTGCACTACCTTCGTGTCATAATTGCTAAAATCCTAGATATCTATCGCGTCGATTTTAATGAATTTTATGGCTATCTGCAGGTAGTAATCCGTAGATGGGCCTGGTGTCTTTGTATTTTGGATTGGACTGCATTTTGCAATTTGGAACTACAATTTGTGGCCCATTCTTTAAAACACGTATGTCTATGGTACGTACGTTGTTTCTTAACTAAGCCATAAATTTTAGTTCTGCATTGCTAAATGCAGTTCAATTATGACATAGTTTTTTTTTACTGATGCAGAGCAGCTCTCTAAGGGCTCAGAGCCCTCATGGGGGGGGGGGGGTTGGATCGTGTAGCTATCAGTATGTACTCCCTAAAAATATTTTAAAAAGATGAGCAACGCACCTTAATCATAGCTCTATAATACACCCACCTAGTAATCTTCGTTTTACGACAATACACAGTTACATTTTTTAGTGTATTTTTCGACAGCTTATACACTGTTGCAATCTCTTCTCATACTAGGTTTATTAAGCTGGGGGTCCTCAAGAGAATACCGATCCAAGCCGTAGATTACGAAAATAATAGTGGTTTAGATTCCTCTCCTCACAATGTATATGAATGCATGTATTTACTATTTGCATATTTTTTCACAACCTTTGAAAATTTTACCAGAATTGTAGGCTCATATCTCAGCCACTTTTGAAAATTCTTGGACCTACTTTTTGTAAGAGGGAGGGTCTTTTTTTATCTGGACTGTTTCTCGTCGAGAAGTAACCGTAAATTTAAGTCTTAGATTTTTTAGCATTTTTTTTTTTTTTTTCAGGAAAAAAATTCCTTGTTGCCTTGCCATTTTGTAATACTGTCCTCACACTGCACTTTTAGCTCCGGGAACTTTTTCTTTCTTATCAGTTTACGCTTAAATCACTGATTATTATCACTAGTGGAGTAATTGTAAATCGTTGAGTCGATGTTATTCAACACTAAATTACCGGTCTTTTTTGCATTTTCTCGTCTTTTTTGCCTTTGTGAGTTTCTGATGCTGAACGTTTTGTCGTTATTTAGCTCCTTTTCACTGTTTCTTTTGATCACTGTTCAATCTAGCTCATTTTTCATTTTGCAATTGCACCGTCGATAGAGTCCACGCCAAATAAGTTTACTCTCTAGATCGCGGAAGAAGATCGTCTGACGTCACTTTTACATGAGAAGTAAATTCAAGAAACTAAATGG
Organism: Bemisia tabaci; assembly: GCF_001854935.1. Classification (NCBI taxonomy): domain Eukaryota; kingdom Metazoa; phylum Arthropoda; class Insecta; order Hemiptera; family Aleyrodidae; genus Bemisia; species Bemisia tabaci. The sequence goes on along the minus strand of NW_017547142.1, from coordinate 1,594,465 downwards.
GGAATCTTTTGTCGCAGTCTAAAAGTGCGTAAACTTATTTGGCGCAGACTTTATCGACGGCGAAACAGTAAAAACGCGTATCTTGACTTGCGATGCCGCAGACTTCCTGTCAAATTTTATTTTTTAAATGGACCACCAGACAAGGTACGAATTTAAACAATCTGATACAGGTTTCTTGACAAGAATTTCACGTAAAGCACGATTCACACAACGAAAATTACTGAAACCAACACCTAACGAAGATATTATCGTTTTTATTTCACATTGGTTACGAGGAATTTGAACTGCCCGCTTACAAGAAACTCAAAGCTCTACGTGAGTCAAATCGCGCACTACAATTGTTTCAGCAAGCTTCTCAACCGAGCAATGTTCATTTCCCGCCGTGTATTTTTCAAACTGTAAGCGATTTGCTATAGCTGAGCCCAAGTGTCAAGATTGAGGTTGCCAGATTTTTCTTTAACGCAGATACGTTCATGATAACGTTTAGTGCGCGATGTGAATCACGTAGAGCATTGAGTTTTCATGAGCGGGTGGTTTCAATTCACGCACCAAGGATCATTAAATATCTTCGGAAGGAGTTGATTTCGGTAATTTTTGTTGTGCGTATCGTACTATACGTGAAATTTTGGTTAAGAAACATGCATCAGAATGCTGAAATTCGTACCTTGTCTAGTGGTCCATTGTATCAGTTGAAGTTGAAACATTTTAACCTCGTTGAAAATCAGACGCGAGCCGCCAGGAACGAATCTGGATCACATTGGGGATAATCCAGTGTTCTAGCTGCTCGCAAGTTGCAACTTCTGTTTGCCGAGCGTCCCTTCGGCAAACAGATGCAACGAAGATTGTTCTTGAGGATGCAACTATTCGCGCTCTCCGAATGTGCGTGTTGCATATCACAAAAATGAAGGCGTTCTAGGTTTCCTTGTTTTCTCGGGTCATTTGTTCACAAAGATACGCACTGTGACATGCTCAGCAGACGGGTGCAATGATGTTTTATTGTGAGAGACAAGAGCACATTAAAAACACTTTTTTAGAGTACAAGGTTGCATTAGTTCAGCAGGACACATGCATTCTTCATCCCTAAATACTGCTAAGTAACCTGAACTGTTGGTTAATTTAACCAGACATTGTGTTGAGCAACCATGTTGGTCTGGCTGACCCATCTATGAGAAAACTAGTCCAAAAGTAAACGTAAATATGGAATTTTCTAACTGTGAGGGTGTGCATGAGTGTGTTTTTTCTGTCAAGGTTTTCTAGGAGCGGGAAAGTTCCCACCTGTATTTCATAGTCTCGCGCGCTCGAGCATTTTCTACATTCCCACGTTCCTCCCTTTCTTCGCTCAGATGGATGTCAAAAATGTCGCATCAGAAAAGTCTGAAATGCACTCCTAATTTCTCAATCTGCGTGAGAAATATGAGCTTAAAATATATTTTAAGCTCTCCGCTTCCAAAACGAGTTCTTCAGCACAGGTTAACATTTTGTAAGAGGAGTTGTTCCATCCAACCCTTGCGCAATATAATAGGAGGATGCTACGCAACATTCAGCATGGCCGACGCCAACCCATCAGCCTTGCTTTGCCTCTGCGTCTGACACCATACCATCCCTTCCTCTCCTCTCTAATCTTCCAGCTATGTTGGATACTGCGTAGCATTCTAGTGCGCAAGGGTTGGATGGAAAGCTCCTCTTACTTGTGCCGTAGCATTGTTTTTGAAGCAGGAAGGGCACAAACCGCATATTTCTCGCGGTTTGTGAAGTTACACGGAGGAAAAAACTTCGTGCATGGGACCCGAAGTTGAGGTCATATGGATCTCTGAAGTTTTCTGATCACGCATCCGAAAACTTGAGGTCGAGCTGCCGAAGCTCGGGTCAGACATCGAGGCACATCGGTATGTATCTGAGTACTTCAGATGTGTGACCCGAACCCTTCGGTATGTATCGAAGTATTTCAGGTGTCTGACCCGAACTTTCGCAGTGGGACCTCACGTTTTTAGATACGTGATCCGGAAACTTCAGAGATCCATATGACCTCAACTTCGGGTCCCACGCACGAAGTTTTTTTCTCCGCGCGTGTAGGAGTGTATATTTCTGACTTTCCTGATGCGCTCATCGCGATTTTTGAGCCATTTTGTACCATAACCAACTTTTTTTTCTGCTGTAACTGAAGTTTGTAACAAACCTATTATGTTAACATTGCTATAATATTCCACATACGTCTTTTTTCAAACTCCTCATACAGATATGTAGACTTCTCTCGTTGATATCGGTCCATCTCCACCCACGCGGAGCTTTTTCGCGGCGGCCGCGTGAAGCGCTGCAACATGGCGGATGAGTCGAATCAATCCTGGACCTCGAGGATCCGATCCCGTACCCAAATGAGTCCCCGCGGCCCCCCACATCCAGTGTGTAGCGTGTCCCCCTCGACCCCGGTTCATCGCGCCGCCGGTCCCCCCTGCAGCCCCCCTCCCCCCAGTCCGGCTCTTCTCACCTGACGGACGAGCGGCAGAGCTTTTCGCGCACCTGAGCAAGCTCGTGCCCGCAGTTTCGTCGCGGTTCCGCTGCGTGATACTCGTCTCTGTCCGGATTCACTCGCGAATTTACTCGCAAACGCGTGTGTTCACTCGCGGAAACGCTTTTGAGTGATTTTATTCACGACTCTAGGGAAGGTTTTGTCGACAACTTTACAGGTACTTTAAATTTTATTTGTGAAAATTTGACTTCGCACTCAGGAAAGGAATGTATTTTGGGGCACTCACTGTTGAGAATAATTTTGGCTTTAAGTAACTTTGAACACTGACAAAAAAGTCTCTTGGATCTGGAGTCCAGGCTCTCAATGACATTGACAAGAAAAAGTACTCTTGAATCAATCCGATTTTTCCTTGAATCGAAGAGCCGAGCCTCTTGATCTAGGCGGATTCCATTTTGATTCAAGGAAAAATTCCGATTGAATCAAGAGTTTTTTTTTTTCTTGTCAATGTTTTTAAGAGTCTGGACTCTGGATCCAAGCGACTTTTTTAATGTCCCATATCGACGGTGAAAATCCCAAACCACGTATCATCGCGTTTGCGGTGTGTAAATATCTCCGCTCCCATTTCATTCTTTTGAAGGAGAACAAATCAACGTCATTCCCTCCAGTTTTCGCAGAGTTTTCCCCGCACCGAGAAGAAAAATCACGGAAGTTCACAAGAATTGACGTTAAATAATAGTTTTCCATTTAAAAATATGGCATGACGGGAAGTCTGCGGCGTCGCAAACCGAGATACGTGGTTTGGTAGCCTCATCGTCGATATTGAACATTATTCTGAGCTAACATAATTTTGGGACCGGGATGATTTGCCACGAAAACTGGTAACTTCACTCACGCACTGACATATTTTATCTCGGACTCCGTGTCGGTTAATCCTGAGCTAAGAAATCCACTCAACCGCTGACTTATTCCTCTAGGAAATCGACTCTGTGTCGAAAATTTACGTTTTCCGCGAACATACGTACTAACGCACAATTACCGGCATTCTGTGAAAGTGTAAAGTGCCAACCTTGCAATTTTGTTAACCTTGTAGTTGGTTGATGGCCCCCTCGAAGACACCATATTTGTGCGTAGGTTGGAGCCCTGTTAAACTTTCAGGACTCGTTTTAGGACAGGTTTCATCGCCTCTTTGGCAAAGTCAAAAATTACTGTGCTAAAATTACCCAATTTTTGTCAAAAATTTCCCTTTTGGTGGAAAAATGGCAGGTCATAGGGGGAGAATTGGTCTTCCTTCCTGGCATATCCCCCTTTTTCGGATGGCATGCCTCTTATTGCGTCTTTTTATGATTCATCAGGGGGTCAAATCATTAAGTCACAAAACGTTTCATAAAATCCAGAAAAGTCATTCGGGCTTCAGAATCGGGCGTGCAGAATTCTTTCCATCTCCACAAAAAGCACTTTAAATTTGATAAAACCGGAGACAATTTTGACAGGATGTGTTATCCTACTTTTACATGAGATTTATAATTCATAGTAAAATGATGTTCACTCAATGACGTCAACATTTAGCAATGATGTGCAAAAAAATTTGATGGCCCGAATGTTTTATCTTCTAAAATTTTCCTCCTCTTTTTAGAACTGGACAATGATATTTTCTTATCACTCTTAACGTGGCATGTGGCACCTCTATCTAATTCTCTCTCGGTAAATTTTTTTACGTGACTCGAAAAAAAATCCTAAAGTAGCAGTTTTCCGGCCGCTGAGTAATTGCGTCTCCTCCGTGTTTAATTATCTCATTGTAAGTAATTTCATTCAATGTCGCAAAGCTAGAAAATTTGTGATCTCTGATAAGCACTTTGTGTATTGTGCTCTACGTGGTATACTGAAGAGAGTACATCATTTAAACTTTATCTAATTTACTTCAATTTTTTAAAAAAAAATTTATTTTATTTTTTAGGGTCGTCAATTATATCTCTATGGTCCATTGTCTGCTAAAATTCAAATTATTGATCAGATCCTTCATTGCGTGGAGCAGCTCTGTAAGAGCGCGAGAAGCTTGCATAAAGTTGTACTTAGAAAATTTTCATATTGGATCAAGAGGAATTCTTGTTAAATGTGCCGCTATACGAATTTCTCGTTCAAACAACAGGAAAAATTATTGATTCAACGAGAACTCCTGTCCTGGCATTTTTGATAGGAACATTTTATTCAGCGAGGGCCACATAGCAGCCAGCGGGCTGATTATTGAAATTGATCGACAAAGCGATAGACGAAAAAGACATAGGGAGTATGGAGGTATCCTTTTGGTTGATATGGGTGGTTCTTATAGTCTCAAGGGGAAATGATAGACTAACTGAGGGCCGTAGGGTCTTTCGTCGATTGCCGTTAGTCTATTACTTACCCTCTTTATCCATTGCAATCACCTGGCTCCACCGATAGGATTGCCCCACTTTCCCTCTATTTTTCATGTCTATCGCTTTTTCTATCAATTTCAATAATCAGACTGCAGGACTACTCTTTCGTGCGCTTTGATGTTGAAATAATTCCAGTGTTTTGGAGGAAATTCCTAGCGTTTCGGCTCCTCTTTTGTTTCTTCTTGTAGGAATGAGAACAACATAATTTCAGTGACGTTGCAGTACACTGGAAAAAAAACACATTGGATCTAGAGTCCGAACTCTTAAAAACATCGACAAGAAAAAATACTCTTGATTCAATCGGATTTTTGCTTACATCAAGAACCAAGCCTCTTAATTTGAGCGGATTTCCTTTCGATTTAAGCTTGAATCTGATTGAATCAAGAGTATTTTTTCTTGTCAGTGTTTTTAAGAGTCTAGACTCTAGATCCAATGTGTTTTTTTCCCCAGTGTACACTGTTTAACTTTTGGTTTAGACAACCTCAATGACTGCGAATGAAAACATTTTCACGTGAAAGATTAAAATTGCCTTCATCTATGTCATCTGCGCGTTATAACTGTTATCGTCCTGACGTTATATGTCAATCAACCACCCACTCAAGACCGTGTCATAAACGTGAACGTCATCTGAAGTTTTAACTCGGGAAATTGATTGCATCCCACAATCAGTCCTACTATTTTTGAGGACTTCTTTAGATAATTAAGAATACAGTTGGAAAGCTCAACTTGAGACGGGGGACTCGCTGCAAACTTGACGAGTTATCTCGTTGAATGAAACACGTCAAATTAGTCGTCTGACGTCGCGAAAATTTCAGGAAGCCTTTTATCCTGGATTCGAGTGCTGCGGCGATTTCATTACATAGTTTCAGAGTCTTTCTTATCGCACTGAAAAAAAATCTCGGTGTATTTACTATGAAAAGGGTAGAATTACCAAGAATTCAGGGTTCTATTTGATCCCAGTTTTTTCTTGGTTCCGAGAAATCTCGGTAAAATTATTGAACTTTCTCGGTAATTTTACTGGAAAAAACGCCAATATTTTTTATCGACTGTGGTAGAATTACCGAGGTAAAATGGCAAAGTTACCGGGAATTGATTACCAATAAAAGTGGTATTCTTACCTGAAAAAAAACAGTAAAATACCGGTTTTTAGGTAAGCTTACCAGTCTGTCTTGGTAAAAGTACCTATAATTGGTAAAAAAAAAGTGAGATGGTAAAGGTACCAACGGACCTTGGTAAAAACGCCGAGAATTTTTTTACAGTGCGGGTGAAAAGTTCTTCTAAAGTCTGAGAAATCGTGGAAAAATCGATCAATTCTTTTCGACCGCGAAAAGACATATGGAAAGGACAGGAAATATTGCTGACCAGATACGTTTACCGACACACAAAAACAACAACCAAGGGGGATTTCGGCCAAGGAATAATCATGTCGATTTTGTTCTCCTTTAAACAATTAAAATATCATTGGAGATTCTTAAACACTGTCAACGAGATACGTGGTTTGGGATTTTCACCGTCGATATATTGTTTAAAACCCTTGAAAATCAGGAATTTTTAAAATTCAAAGATACATGTCTCCTAGTCGTGTTTTCTGATTATTTAAAAAAATTTGAATACCGTGTCAAGTTTTCAGTGTTTCGACTACTAGTCGAGCGATGAATTCCCCCATACTGCACCGAATATTTGTTGCCTGCTTTGACTGCGGTTTTGACTTATTTTCATGTCAGCACGGTGTGACAAAACAAAGCGGATAAGATCTTAATTTTTGAAGAGCTTTCAAATCTTGCTCAAGAGCTTAGAGCTTACCAATCCAAAATTGGACCGCAAGTCGACTTTAAGTGGATTGATTTTAAAATCCGAGCTAAGCACTCAGAAATAAAGAGCATGTTTCGCAAATTTCCGGCAGGTCGGCGCGTTCTGTGTTTCGTAAAGAGTTGTCAAGGTTTCTTCTTTTCTGCGAAACCATCAAGTGAACCGATGAATATATGTATAGGTACTAGCTTCACGTAAGCCGAGATATTTCACCGGCGCACCCAAAATACGAAGTTTAACTCGGTGCTTTAAGGAAAATCGTGACTAAAACACTATTTCACGGATACTAATGGAAGCATTAAGGTGTGCAAATGAGCTAACGGTCAGTTGTGAAATCTACATTCTCCACTTTTTACAAAATTTTTGTTCGTGCTTTGTGTCAATTCTCTCCGCATCTCATAGAGAACCCCACTCGGTAGTACTTATAGTTTACATTGTGATTAAAGTAGGTTCAAGGGTAGGAAACCCTCGAAATAGTATAATTTAAAGGGCATTTTTTGCTAACTTCGAGTGAAATTCAGCAAAATAAATGTGGAAATTGAGATTACAATAATTTTCCCCCACGAAAATTGCAAAATACGGTAGAAAAAATTATACGATTTTGACAAACTTTAATTTAGGTGCAAGCCAGCTTTAAAATTTACAAAATCGCAATATTTTTTCTTTTGTATTTTGTATTTTTCTGTAGAGGGGTAAGTCAGTAGAATCCCTTTCAAGACCCCACTTTCAAAGTTTTACCGCTGAATTTTACTCAAGGTTGACTAAAATTGTCCTTTCTATGTTACTACGTTAAAGATCCCCTTAAACCTTCTTGAGTCCGATTTTGAACCATATAATACCTCCTTAGGAAGGGAGGCCTTTAAGAAACGACCATGGTTACAACGCTTAGCACTCGCTAGCCCTAGGGGTAACAAGTACCTAAAGGAAAAATGCAATTCCCGGAAAATTCATGAAAAATCCCCTGGAGGGGCCATCCCTAAATTACACTGTAAAAAAAGTATGGTAACATCCACTGAAAACCTCCCTGATTTTTGACACAGTGATACTATTTAGTAAAAATAACCAGAATTATAATAGTAATATTCACCAGAACTCTGGTGATACATACCATAATATGGTAAATGCTACCCTAGAGTTTGGTGTTAATTCACATTCTCATATCACTGTGTCAGAGTATGGTAAAATCCACCATATTTTTTCTTTTCAGTGTACATAACGCTCTAGGGAGGAGGGGGACTCGAGGAACGCGTTACGCCATTTTGTTCTTACGTGTTAAAGGATAGGGATCTACGTCACAAAATCGTTACAAGAGTGGGGGGGGGCGTGTAAAAATGCCGAAAAAGTGCGTTACGTAATTGGACTAAAGTTTGCAATTTGGAACTATAAATTCTAGCCCGGTTTAAAAACAACGTATGTGCCATTAGTTTCCCTATGCACATAAGTGTTTTTCCAGAAGAACCAGACTTTATAGTTCCAATTTGCAAAATGCAGTCCAATGTAGGGACGCTCCCGAAGGGCCGAGATCCACGTGTTTTCATTTTTTTTCCCCACGCAAATAGGTTTTTATTGTGGATGAGTTAGACACAGTGGCTCCTCTTCGCAAAATGCAATCTGCTTGGCCATTCGTCAGGCTATGCAATTTTTTCCGGCTGAGCACGGCCTTGGAAGTCTGTCGCAGCATCGGAACAGGAAGGCCTCGCACTTTACGGACCAATGAACTTTCGAACACAATGCCAGGCTCGGCCAAGCAGAAGCGTTCACAAGGGGCATAGAAACATCCACGGCCGCCGCCACGCAAATCGATAGCTACGCGTCTTCGCACTTAAATTTTTTTCAGTCGCGCATGAAAGTCTATCCAACATTCAGCGTTGTGGAGACTTTAACGGCGAGAGGGTTGAAATACTCCTTTCTTCCCATTTTCCAAGGAAGTCGTCAAATATACTCCCCCTGGGCAGTGGAATTTCATTGATCATGAAATTCCAACGATTTTTCAGGGGCTGCGAATGCAACCCGCTACAATTATCCGCGAATTCGTAAAAAAAAAATCAATTGAAATTAATGAAAATTCGTGAAATTTTTTACAACTTCTGCATTATACTCAGAATTCTATGCAAGTCATAGAATTCTGAGTCTTAAGCAGAAGTTGTAAAAAATGTCACGAATTTTCATTAATTTCAATCGATACCCTGGTAAAAATTGGCTGTGTTCCAAAATACCATAGACCTGCGGCCGGCTGTAAGATTTCCAATAGCTCCTATAGCCGGCTACACAATTTCTTATAGCCTTTTATAGCCGATGGCGATTAAGCAACAGCCAGACGATAAAGTGTATGCTAAACGTTACTAATTACGGATGCTAGGACTTAGTGAGTTTATGGAATACTGCTCTCTTTTTGGGCCGTAGTATCTTGATTTATTTTGCAAGGAGAGCTCCGTACTTTTGATGGATGCCCGTCATAACTAATATATTAGAGCGCCTTCAGTTTCGTATGATGCTGTGCAATACCTCTGATGTGTAATAGTTGCTTCAAGTGCCGTGGAACGCTGCGGCGCGGCGCGCCAGGCGGGCAGCCAGCGCGAAATGCGCATTGGCGCCTACAGACCTAACGGGGATACTTCACGCGTTGCGCAATGCGTGAAGTATCCCTGTTAGGTTTGTAGGCGCCAGTGCGTCGCCGCTCCGCTTTGTGTTACGCTCTAATATTTAATCTGGCGGAGTCAGCGTTATTCAACACATGATTTTGAAATGTTTGCGCATCCTGTATGGATTCTCATTTTTATAATTGATGAAAAAATAATATGTATTAATGGAAAATATAATGTGTGTTTAGTAAATATTAAGGTGGTTATCAAACTTAATGATTTCCAAAGCACACGAATTTCTACACAATTTCTTATAGCCTTTTTTAATCGATGGCGAAAAAGCAACAGTTAAGCGATAAAGTGTAAAGCCCGGCGATAGGCCCGGCTGCATAATTTTTTATCGCTTCGTATAGCCCGGCCGTATGATTTTCTCCGCATTCTACAGCCAGCTATATGATTTTCTGTAGCCTTCTTTAGACGGCTATAAGAATTCCTATGGTATTTTGAATCGCAGCTCTTATCGCCAATTTTTACCAGGGTAAAGTTTCATGAAATTTTAAACGGGCCGTAAAGAATTTTTCTTGACACAATCAATAAATTCTGTATTCGGCCAAAATCGAAGCGTCGCACGCATGCCCAGAATATTGACGATCTTTGGCCTTTTTTGACGTTCTATCATCTATGAGAGAAGATTAGTCTCTCGTCTGATAACAGTAGTAGGCCTTCCGAGGTTGCAAAATTCAATTTTAACGTTCATGCAACCTACACTTCGGTTGCTTCTTGAATAGAATGACAAATTTCCCGATAAAACCGGCCGCAATATGAATTTTTTGACTGGAGTTCAGTTGCTTCAGCTCTGCTTCAAATCCTTATTTGAAGTTCTGCACAGCTCGCGAGTCAACTTTTTTGTTGAATGAGTTGAAAAATAATCACAAATTTGCACTAAAATAAACCTTGTTTCGCAGTATCTCGTTGCCTTATCAGTGCGGTTCAGGTATAGTGAGCTCTGCGCCTGTGTCGGTTCAATATCTTAATTTTCTTTCAATTTTTTAAGCGTTTTTCCCAACTTGCATTACCTCTGTCGTTGATAAAATATTGGCAGTATGGGCTGCATCGCATCTTTGCCTGTGCCAAAAGTAATGTCTCGGCGTCGTAAGTACTCGCGAATTTTGACCGGAAAGGAATCCTCGTCAAGGTGAGGTGAAACTTTCATGTTTTCCAGTGTCCTTTTCCGATGCGCGAGCTTAAGGGTTTTTCGGACAGGGCCGGATTTACATTTTTAGCGCTGAAGTTGGCTTACAGCTTCTTAAATGAGATCCCAAACAAGGATCCATGACAATAAAAAAAAAAAGTTTTCATGGCAATTCTCTAGTTGCGCGATAGAAAATATCAATAGTTGCGTCAGGAACGCGACATATTATGCCCAGTAAAAATTTAATGTTGATGGTAACGTATGTTTCCCGGTTACAATGAAATTTCTTAGTCGTCATATCAGAAAATTTTTATTGTAAGCAGTGCCGTATTTACTTCTTTGGCGCCCCCTTCTCTTTTTATTTGTTTTTGTTAAATATGATTATCTAATTTTTCTCAGTATGGAAATATCAAGAATGGGCAAATTTTCATTCAGTGTTTTAATTATAATCTGACTGAACACAAATGGCGTTTCTGTGAAAGTTTTGCCAAGTGAAAATTGTGTGCGCTACCTCTACTTACACCCTTTAAGCTATCCCCAAAATCTACGCAGCTCTCCAGATTTTTTCATTGTTGTTTTTTTTTTTGTGTGTTTTAGAAGAAAGATGAGGAGCCCTGGTTTGGTGTGGACAGTTATTCTGGTGCTGGTGATTTTCTCCTTATTTGTCAGTGTGTTGTACTACAGAAGTAGTTCGGAAGACGAAGCTACAATTCTTCCAGACCCCGATCATGAGCAAAGCCCTTCTCCTACCCCCATGGGCACTTTTAAGGAAGCTGCTGTCGTCACCAACGCAGCAGTATGTGCTCCTGTCGCAAGGTAAAAATTTTGTAGTATGCTTCTGGAAAGACGAAAAATTTAGTATTCGTTTATACTTTATGCAATTAAATAAAGAAAAGAATAAATAAGTTTTTATTCGTGTATAAAAGCCTTGTAGAGCTGTGGTAAAATTCAGTACAAGAAAGAAACAAAAAAATTAAGAAGTACAAAATGCCAAGAGAACTGTTGATAATAAGCAAAGAAAGAAGAGAAAATAAAATATAGGAGGCTGGGAGATAGCTATGAAGTCCAAGAGAAGACACTGTTGAACCTATCCATTCAACAGCTCATGAATAGAGTAAAAGGCTTCAGAAAGAATAGAACGTACAGAGGTTGTTCAGGAACATAGTTAATTTCCCCACTAGAAAGAGTATTTCAAGCTCTCATGGGAGGGCATTGAATATTTAGATAGACGAGAAGTGAAGTGTACTAAAATTGCAAAAAGATACTTTGTATCTCTGCTTTAAATTTTGTGTCCTAATTGGACGGATCTAGCTGGAGTCAGACAAACCACATCAGATACTCACTAAATTTCTCTCATGTTTTACCTCTTTAACAGCAAAGCGTGTATATTCTGGCTTGAAATTTTGTGATTATATTTTTTATAACCTAAGGAAAATTTGCAAAAATTCCCAAGGAATTACAATTCTTACTTTTCTATTATAGAAGTTAAGTTTGAGAGGAAAATTATTTTAATAGGCACAATCAGTAAAGTGCAATTAGACTGATTATGGTAAATTCTGTCCAATTTTCAATGCTTTACAAGGAATGTAAAACTTTTGAAGCATTTTAGTCAAGTCTTAGAAGACAAATGGATCATTTTGAAAAAATGAATGCTCTGTAAAAACTATTCCGATATAGAAGTTCCGTTTGGATAGTTTTTTCACTGTATTTTTTTTCTTTTTAGGTATCTCAGTTGAAAATTGTTTTTCGTTTCTCTCTTATCCAATAACAATAATTTTATGGCACTTTTATCTTTATTTCATGATACTCACAAATTATGAGAAAGTTTCCCTATGATTATACATCGTCTGGTCTTGTTTCTAATGATCCTTCTTTTTTCGTTTCAGAAATATTCTGAAAAGAGGTGGAAATGCAATCGACGGGATAATTGCAGCAGCTGTGTGCGATGGTGTAGTTTTCCCACAAAATACAGGGCTAGGTGGCGGTTTTGTAATGGTTTACTACAACAAGGCTGAAAATAAAGTCTATTCAGTCAATGCCCGAGAAATGGCCCCTGGTGCAGCAACAGAAGACATGTTCCACGGAGACAAGGACATTTCTCAGAGAGGTAATCACTTAAAAGAGCTTTAAAAAGCTGATCACATCAGAATAATTGACTCAACTGAAAATTGAGGAGTCAAACTGTAAGCTAAAGTAAAAAGAAAATGAAATGTTGTAAAAATGTAAAATTGGAGAAAGTAAAATTTAAAACTTGCCTTAAAATATAGTCTTGCCTGAATTTAAAAAAAAAATGCTCTTTTCTCAGGGTTAATTCTCCAATAAGTGATAAAGGATCTAGTTCTCTGGTAGTTACTTTTTCGCTCCCTCTTAACCAGAAGGTGAATTCCTTAAAAAATCTAGGGGAAAAAATTATAATGAGTATCCAGCCGTTTGAAAACTACAGGGGTGCATAATAGTAATTTTAAACCTGTTTTAAACCTCTCTTTAAGGTAATATATTTCAAAAGTATGAACTCATTTGAAGTTTTATATATTTCGGGAAAACAAAGTTTGCCCTACCTATGGAGGCAAAAAAGACTCAAGACAGCTAAGATCTCTGCATTTTTGCTTTTTGTTGATTATCAACCATAATGTCGCCAACTTTAAATTCTGCTTCTTATCATCCAAATGATTGTTCAGTGTCAAGAATATAATCTCATTCTCGTCGAAATCGTCTAATTCATTTTTATTTCCAACAGGTGGTCTATCAATTGCAGTTCCAGGAGAGTTAAAAGGCTTTTGGGAAATTCACAAGAAGTTCGGAAAATTAAATTGGAGTGAACTTTTCAACGAAACGATCAATTACTGCCGGAATGGATTCCCTGTCACAAAATATCTAGCGGAACATGCTAGGAACTATGCTCCCAAATATGAAAAATTTACGCTTTTGAAGTGAGTGCCGTCTCCAATCTGCAAAGGGCTGTCCATAAATTGCGAAATATTTTTTTCATGCCTTTCTTCAGTCCCAATAAATTTTTGTTGGCTCATGTTGGAATACAAAGCTGTCAGTCCTGTTCTCCCCACCTTCCTCCCTCACAAATCAAATAATTTTTGGACAGCCCTTTAATCAAATTTTTCATGTGTCGCACTAACTCTTTTGAAATCTTTACTTAACTTAAACTTCCTGCTTGCGAAAAAACCATGATCAACTTAGGCCAAATAAAATATTTATACCAACTGCTACGTTAGGCAAATAAATAGAGGTTGGTTTCATGCACATTCCCTCCCTTTTCTCTTACAAGATAGTTTTAATCTTGTCTAAAAGTTAGCACAAGGGTAAATTCTTCTACCGTAAAACATACCAAAATTAGTTTTGTGCTTGATTTAACTTGAGTAGATTCTGGTTTTACTCTGCCTGAGAAACGTAAATTAATGTAGGCAAGAGCAATTAATTTCTCACTTATGAATTGAACTCGGAAAGTTTTCATGCATCCATCTTATTCAACGTAAATGTCAATATAGAAACATATACTGTGGTGCTTTATTATGTACCCTGTCTTCAGTGACAATTTCTGAAAGTTGGCAACACTTTAAATGTAAATTCCATTTAAATGTATGTAAATCAAACGATCTTTGATGAGGCAGCTTACCTCACCTAAAACCGATATTTTTAGTGAACTTAAATGGGAGAAAAACAATGTTGCCAACTTGCAAAATCGCCTTTGCCTGTCTTGTGCTCAATTTCTGTTCCGCAGAGAAAGTCAGGAAAAATTCCACAAAAGTAAGCTCATTTGTTTTCCTTAAAAAAGTAAAATGTTACCCAAAGTCTTCAACATCAGAAATCGAGGTTCATTTTCTCCAGTGTGCACCGTCGATTCAAAACTCTGTGAAATCAAATAGGTAATCATGTAATTTTTTTTTCTTTTTCCAGAGAAATGCTGACAAATCCCGAAACAGGGAAGCTCTATGAAGAAGGGGAGTTAATGCGGCGCTCCAAACTAGCAGATACTTTGGAAATTTTCCAGAAGGAAGGTGGTGATGCACTGTATACAGGATCATTGTCACAATGTTTTCTCCAAGATTTGAAAAATGCAGGCAGCATTATTACCGCAGATGATTTAGCCAAGTACACGTAAGTTTCCCAAACATAAGAGTGGTCAGAGTAAAGTTAATCTCGGAATCATTTTTAATTTTGTTGTTTATTGTTGTCACCCAAACTCAGATTTTATTTGGAATTTTCCTCTTCCACTTCCGAACCACTTTCAATGGAGTCACATTGTAGGAGGAGTGATATGTGGTCCTCAAAATGCCTTCATTCATTCGACTATGCAGTTACAAGCCTCTGTGTCTTTACACAGATCGCAGGGAGACGACTGGTTTAAAAGGTTAAAACCCCTCAATGACGTTTAAAGAATTATTTTATATTTTGTTTCGATAAAAACCCTGGTGACTTAACTAGACTATGTCTCCAAATCAGATGAACATCGATCAGTTTATTTGCATCATTCGTCAATTAGCCTTTCCCCCAATCCCGCACCTTGTATTACAATCAGCCTTGTGTTCTGGCAGGCCCCCTTTCAAAGGCAGGAAACTGCTGTTTCTGGATTAAATGAGGTAGGCAAGAATACCCTTGAAGAATCAAGGGAAAGAAATGAGTCACAGAAGACCGGGAAAAGTCAGAAAATCGAGCAGAAAGACCCAGAAGACAGAGAAAAAAATGTGTTCACAGAAACGGAGAATACAGACAAACGGTCAGAGCAACAACTTTGACCCCACTATAAAGTTTTTTTCCATTAATCAGTTGTGAACGCATTGTGCTCTAGTACATATATCCCTGCAGACTGATTGTTGAAATTTTGAGTTTGTTGAATAGACCAGACAAAACTGGGGTGAAATGGAGTTGTGTGGTTGGTCGTCTGATGGAGGAAATACTAAATTAAGTAATTTCTCAATTTTATTTTTTCTTCACTGACAAATCACTTAATTTTTAACATTTTTTCCTTCTCCTTAGGGTTCACATTCAAGAAACTCCAACGTATGCTTCTCTAAAAGACAATATGACAGTGTATGGAGTTCCTCTACCTGCCTCTGGGCCCATCGCAACATATATCCTCTCCATACTAGACGCTCTGCTTCCTGGTGAAGATCTCCCCACAGACTTTACAAAAATTGCTGAAGCATTCAAATTTGGTTACGGTCGGCGATCAGAATTCGGTGATCCTGAGTTTGTTGATGTTAAAAACGTGAGTTTCATTGTTTCCTACTTATTTGAATAGTTTTTAGCTGAAAAAAATAGCTTAAAGCAAGACACAAAAAAATATGAAGAATATATTCCCCTAAAAAAAAACGAGTGGACGGAGAAAGGGACTAGCTTCAGCTCTTCCGTCAAAATAAAGTTTTGTCCGGTTGAATTGCAACCATCAACACGTATTTACAGGTCCCTAAAATCGGCAATTTTCAGTGAATTTCATCAGGTCGGAAAATTAGGGAATTTTATGAAAAAGACTGAAATATTGAAAAATTTGAAAATTGAAGTTGAAAAAAAAAAAAAAACAAGCAGTGAACTCCAACACAATGTGTTGATAAGGCGCATCATTAACTCGCACATATCAACCCCTTTAGTTTTCATTTACAGAGATTTCAAAATAGGCAAACAGCATAAAAAGAGAATTCACGATCCAACACTGCGAGGTCAAAGACGCACCTTGACGAGACCGTGTATTGTGAAAGTAGAAAGCTATTCGATCGAATTTAAGTTTTTTGATCTGCCTCAAGCAAAATCTTATCAGATTCTTGAAGAAAAGTGCTACGGAATAATTTAAGCGAAGAAAGGAAAAATTCTGTCGAACTCCTAGAAGATAAAGTCGATTTAAAGGTATTTTGGGGCTAAAATACCCAAATCACCGGTAGTAAAAATCCCGTTATATTATTGAAAAGAAATTGACTCGATATAAATGCAATTGCATTAAATACGTCTTGATTTTGTTATTTTAAACGTCTTTCCATGCAAAGAAGTTCAACCATGTCGTTGCTTTATTCATTCATGAATTGAAAGTAAGCAATCTACATCCCGAAAATCTACTGATTTGCCGTAAAAAATTGCAGAAACTTGATATACCAGGTCGATGCACCCACTCGTTGAATTTACCAACCAATTTTGTGAGTGCAAATGTGTAAGAATCAATATGCTATAGTCATTTTGGGTGCATTTATTTTTCATGAAACAATAATAATTTCAATCCCGAAAAACCATCAATTTTCCGTATAAAATCGAAAAAATCAAAATATGTCAACTCCCCGACGTGAAAATTAGATTCTACGTATGTAAAATGTAAATACTTATGTATCGATATGCTGAACAGAACTATGTGTGGACAGTCAGAAGCCCGCGGCAACATTAATTCAACAGAAAAACTGTAAAAATTAGATAGGATTTTAGCCGCTTTGCCCGCCTCTCCTCGCTACTTACAACAAACCGTTCTTATACTCATCTCAAAATTTTTCTCAGAGCTTTGGGTTATTATCAGCTTCCATTTAAACTCCGGTTCGATGGCCGAATCGGCTGCCAAAAAAGCAAGCCACTGTTGAGGGGTTCTATGAGAAATTCGTGATATTATCGGCTCTCAGGAAATCACCCCATGGCTAAAATTGGTGGTATAAATGTTTAAGTGCTTAAAATAATCGTATTCAAGAAACTAAGGAATTAAACTATGGAGTCAATTTCTTTTTAATAATATAACGAATTTACTACCGGTGATTTAGCTATTATAGCCCCAGAATACTTTTAAAGCGCCTTTGCGTTCCAGAATCTCGACGGAATTTTTTTTTTTTTTTTTTTTGCTTAAACGATTCAAGAAACATTGTAGTTAAAAATATAAAGATTTTTCGATTTGGACGTATGAAAAATGTTTAACTCGTTCAGGCACACCGTGTATTGTATGGAGTACTGCTGTTATTCGACCGTTGTCTTCAGGTCAAAATTCTTACAAAGAAGCCCCTTGCAAGAGGCAAATTTTTTGTAATTTCTCCCAGTTTTTTCAGCGTTAGGTATATAAATGAATTGTTTGTCAAATTTTGAGGTCAATTATATTTAATTGTAATTTATACTTTCTTTTTTTCCCCTTCATTTTATTTTTCGTATCGAGGAGTCGAGGTTTTGTTGATTTCTTCGGATTTCGATTACTGTAACTTCTCTTCTATTCGGCCGATTTTTATGAATGAGGTCTCTTTTTATTTGTGTTTTAACGGAGAGTAAGGAAAAAATTGCTAAATACATGCGAAACAATTTTTTTTGAAAATTGGATGAATCCTAGCGTGACGGTGAAATGGTTAATGAAGCGTGAGTAATTGGGGTACGGGTATCGGCCGCGTTGGGACCCAAGGCCCATTGTTCTTCGTGACGCCGACGCAGTGATCAGGAGCGTGGGGACGAGAGGGCTTAGTGGACTCCTGTATGAGCCACGTTTAGCAAATGGTCTAATGAGTCTCGAGGCTCATCACAGATTGCACTTACCACTATCCTGGTGGCCCCGGCTATCAGAGCAAGGAGTACCAACTTTTGAAAAGGATAACAGTGTTGTGGAGATATGTCAAAGCAACGTTGTGAACAAAACGGAGTGAGTGAAATTCTCATTCAAGGAGTGCCGAACTGGTCAGCCATCCTCGAATCAGTTCGCTTGCTTCCGCTTATATATGCATATTTTAAATCAGCGCGCCCCATTCTAAGGTTTTTTTAAAAAAAACCAAGAAACGTAGACTCTTGGTATTCATTACACATAAACTAGCGAGCCCCAGAATGAGAAACAAATTTTAATCATTATTATTGACGGATTAGTAAACTTTTTACACGCTTTGGAAAATCTCAGAAGTTCGCGGTAGTCACTTTTCGGTAAGGAACTAGGGGACTCGGTTATTGTATCGAGGGGGGGGTCGAAACGATCGCAAAGGCGGTATACTACGTATACGCGCCAAAAAAACATCAGCGATATCCACACAATCAAACTGACAATCACATACACTCTAAATAGTGGATAGAGAAATAATTTTTAATGAGGAATCGCATTTTAGTTACTTGAATTACTAATAGCTGAGGGAAAAAGTTTCACATGTTTCTGTAGTTTGCTGCAAAGTTAGAGCCATAAATTTTTCATTTTCAGTCCTAGGTGTGCAAATTGTTGTGGACAGCTAAGAATTTTTGATCTATTTGGTGAAAAAAAACTTGGAAAAGTCAAGAATTTTTCCCCTGCTGGTTCTGTAGACACCTTTCTCAAGTTGTATAGACAAGATTTGATCTTTAATTTCCAAACGTAATACGTTAAACAAGTTCGAACGCACTCTAGCGTCTGTAGAAGTTAAGTTCTAGGAATTTTACAGACCCACTATGAAGCGTGCACTTATTTGCCCCTTCTTTGATTGAATTTGTATTTTATTCTCTTCTCGTTAATTTCATCCAGATTCTCTCTCGAATGAATGATCCAAAACATATCGAAGAAGTACGGAAGCACATTTTAAAAATGGAGACCTCTCAAGACCCAGTTTTCTACGGTGGCAATTTCTCTTTTGTAGAAGATCACGGAACAGGAAACATGGTTGTACTTGATCCCAATGGAGATGCTGTTGTTATGACTAGCACTGTCAATTTAATGTAAGTCTCGGTTACTTAAATTCCAATCACAAAAAAAATTTATATTCATCAAATCAGCTGCTGGAACAAAATCCCTGGGGTTTGTTGTCAAATGATGTATCATTTAGCTGAAAGAGAGTCTTGCAGCTCAAACATTCAAGACCCAACCAATTTTACAAAGTAAAAGGACTCCTTATGGGGATGTGCACCACAATCAATTTCCAATTTTTTTATTGCATTAAATTTGTTTTTGGATGCTGATCAAAAGTCATCATTGCGCCAACTTTCTACAAGGCACCGTTTTGCAGTATTTTGCACAATCCGAGGTGGAAGTTTCAATTTTTACTTGAATGAGTGAGGCCAGCGCAGCGATTAACAAGGAAAATCCAAGCCGGTGATAGATAAGGAAAAAAGTGGGAGAGAGAAAGAATCTGATTAGGACGGTGAAACGAAAAGGTGCACAGAATCCAAGATAAGACTGCCAGGTTCTCTTTGTTTTCAGCAAGTGCTGAAAGATAGATATCGCCTTGCTGGCCTCTCTTATTCAAGGAACAGTTGAAACTTTCATCACGGATTGTGCGAAACACTGCGAAAACGGTGCATTGTAGAAAGTTGATGCAATAATGACTTTTGATTAGCACCCAAAAATGAATTTAATGCAATAAAAAAATTAGAAATCAATCGTGGTGCACATGCCCGTAAGGAGTGTGTGGGGTGCCCAAAGGTAATGGTATTTATTTCATTATATACAGTGGGTCCCCCCTCCTTCTCCCCACTCACTCCTACAATTCAAATTTTTCCTGCCGTTGGGTTCTGGGCGTCTACGCGTGAGCAGACCGATTCTTGTCTGTTCCTGCGCAGACCCCATTCCCATGATTCGACTTGCAGAGGTGCGAAGAGTCAGTGAGCTTTTCTTTTTCCGTTCCCGGAATTTCTCGTATATCCCATCAAAATGTGAGTACATTTTCTCCGTGAGTTGGTCCCCTTTTGGGGCCAACTAGATTTATTTTCATGAGCTCCGCTCCGGTTGTTTTGCGGGTGCGAGTCTTCCTTTTTTTCAGTTAGTCATTCTTCAGTGTTTCGTCCTGTGTTCGCTTAGGCCCACGGCATGGCCTGCTCAACATATCCTCTGTGTTCATTATTTGTTGTTCGTCATCCCGACTAGTTCCTATTATCTTTATTCTATAGTACAGTTTAGCCGGACCTGTACAATTATTTAATCAATTGAAAAATCCCTCCTTTTTCATTGTACTTTCATTTTATTCTTGACCATTTCAGTTTCGGAAGTTTTGTTGTGTCGCCTTGTACTGGAATCGTTTTGAATGATGAAATGGATGATTTTTCTTCACCATCCATCATCAACTATTTTACTCTGCCTCCATCGCCAGCAAACTTTATAAGACCCTACAAACGACCCATGTCTTCCATGAGTCCGCTGATTGTTTTGGACAAGAATCGTGATGTGCGACTTGCTGCTGGTTCTGCGGGAGGCTCAAAAATCACAACTGCTACCTCTCTGGTGCGTATTGGCACATTTGTTTAAGCAATCACTTTGGCAATAAATTTTATGGTATATTTGGAGTTGCTACATCCCAAAATCTAAATTTTAGAATCTGTAATCCAGTATTAATACTATCACCAGTGATTGTATTTGTTGAATTTAATGTAATTAAATCGCAACTGTCGATTAACTGGCAATCTAAATTTTTGTCAAGAAATATGTTCGTTAGTGTTGGGATAGAAGCGTGTTTTGCTACTATGTCGGAATAAAAGTGTGCTTACCAAATTGGATGAAAGCACTATATCGGAATAAAAGAGTTTTTACTAATGTTCTTTCGGCACCAGTTGATTTTATAGTTTAACCAACAAACTGATGATGGATAAGTGTTGAGGAAAAACACGAGAGTTGTTGATATGTATACTAAGCTCTTGTATACTTTATTCACTGTCTCCTTTCAAAGTAAACAGACCTCCTTTCTCTCAACAAACTCTAAATCCTTTGTGTGTAATGCCACCTATATGTTGAAGCTATTTTTGAAAAAGAATCATGAAAGAGTCTGGACTGCTAAGTGTCTCTGTTTTCTATGCGTCATTCATACATTTTGCCTGAAAATATTCAGTTCTCAATGGTTACGTTAAGATTATCTCTCTACACAAATTATTTCATTATTTAATGTATGTTTTCAGGTCACAATCTTGAATCTGTGGTACAATAAAACCATCAAAGAAGCCGTTGATTACCGGCGTATTCATCACCAGCTGTATCCCATGCATGTCAGTTATGAATTCGGACTCATGCGAGTAAGTTCCTTTTCTTCTTTCGTAAACCTCTTTCAGTTGATCGCAAGATTTATAATAACATGTAGCCTACCATGGTGTTTCAGGTATTCATTTCCCTCGATGCCAAGGCGATGTCTATCCCTCTTGAAACAAAAAAACAAAAAACAATAGCTCATTGTTAGTGGTGCATTATTCCGCTAGGGCTATTCTGGTCATGAGGTATCATCAGCCAGTCTTTCAAAGATAGATGCATTAGAAAAGAAAAATTTTGAACAGACTTAAAAACAAGCAAAATGACCATGCACTTAAACATTTTACAAATAAAGGCTGTAGCAAGTTTGATCGGAGTAAAAAATCTCAACAGGTTATCCAGAGGCTAACCATACAGGCCTAAGAAAGAACCTACAGGCTTTTTGTGGCAAAAATATATCAAGAAAGCTCAAAAAATCCAATTTTATTCCTGAATGAGCCATACTTTTAGCAGTAATTTGAGTCACCATTTAGTTAACAGAATCCTTAAGACAGACAAATTATGCCTTTTTTTTAAAAAAAAATTTAGCTTATAAGCGGTCTATCACTATGTAGAAAAAATAATCCAAATTATATTTGAGGATATGACAAAATCAGGAATGTATATGGATTTTTCTTTTAAACCAACATAGATACATATTTTCAGTGAAGTAACACATCTTTTTTTGTATCATTAGCAGTGATTTTAAAAATTTATATTGATTTTTCAGAGCATTGTAGAAGCAATGAAGAAGGCAGGTCACAAGCTTGATCGATTAACAGACGGATCGCATTTCGGAACTGCAGTGACAGCATTAGCCAAAAAAGACGGTCTAATAACTACTTCCTTTGATTTTCGAAGAGTCGGAGGTTGGGCAGGTTTTTAAGTGCCCAAATCTTGCGGTCTCGTACTTTGTACCTGCGTGCTGTGAACTGTGATTTCATTCATTCCATTTCTAAGCGTATTTTTTGTACAAAAATCTCTTTAATTCCGGCCAAGAATGTTCTGACGCTGTCATCTTGTTTTCTTGCGTCCTTTAGACAGCTTTTCATTAATTTTGAAAGGAAAATGACAAATGACATGTACCATTTCTTTTGTACAAAAAATTCGCCTCATACTTTTCATGTTATTTATATTTTTTCCCCCTTAGTCCTATGTTTATGTTTTAAGTTTAAACATTCCTTTGTTCAACATTTCATCCTTGTCAGGCCTGAGAAGTCCTTTGAATAGACTTTGTATTAGCATGAAGGTCTTCATGAGGAAACTGATTGAATCAGATCTTGACTTAAGTCCTCTCAGTTGTAAGACTGCACTCTGATTTCCTATATGTATATCATATTGTTCTTTGTTAAGTAAAACAGCTCTTATTTTTTTTTTTTTTTTTTTTTTTTTTTTTTTTACAGTCAGTTTGGTCAAAGCTAACCATAAGGCTGTTTTCATCCATCATTCATAAAACTTGTCACTAAACTGTTTAGATAATTTGTCCTTGAGGGACGTTTTTATTCGCTGGAAAAAGAACAAAGTATTTTTTAAAAACCCTCTTTTGAGAGAGAGAAGGGATTAAATATTTATCAGTCCAAGTTTGTTCACTCGTAATTAGCCTAAAAGAGACGAAACCAAAGAAAACAGCCTTTCATATTGATGTTTTGTCCTTGTCTCATGTAGACCTAAATTTTTTTTTTTTATAATTTATTTTAAACTTGTTAGGAGTGAGTAGATTGAAGCTGTTGATGCTTTTTTTCCGAATCAGAAAAGCTGTTAAATGTGAGGAGGTTATTTTTAAAAATCAACCTTTAAAAAAAATGTCGGTCATAGATGAGGTAGGTATGAATCACACAAAACATCACACAAAATATTTTCTCCTCAAATGTTTGCCTTAAAATCAATTAACATCACAAGTGGCTTTAACATTGATCTTGAAATTACTGATCCATATTGATCGCAAACAAAATGCCAAAACTGGCATGAGACAATCTTTTTTTGCTGATTGCTTGGTAGGAAACTCCGGTCATTTAAGAGTTGCGCATTTGTCAATCTTTAACCTTTTGGTGAGACCAGATGTAACATAGTCTTTAAATTCATACCATACCTCTTTGTATTTTTGTTTCTTTTATAAGACTCATGATTGATACCTCGAAAAGGAAGAATTTACGAAAACAACTAGCCAACGCACAGCTTCAATCATACTTACTGAGGGATACTGAGAATAGGAGGCATTTATCACGAATTGTTTTGTTCCTGAGTTTTTATCAAAGTGTCACTCTAGTGTGTTATATTGCTGTTTTTGAAGTGCAATAGAATGCTAGAAAATAATGTATTTAATTTTTTTACTGGAAGACACTCTTTGTGATAAAAGAGAGCGCATTTTTAGTAAGGACCATTTGCTGTAAAGACCAAAAACGGAGAACTGTCTCAAATTTGGCCATGCTGGATGTTGTTAAACATAATTTTTAGTTTACCCTAACAAATTCACTTCTCATAGCTTACGTTTAGCTATTTTACATGCCAAAAAATATTTCAGATGGCTAGGTTTTATTGCACGAAAAATTTCGGTTTTCTTGTTTTTTATATTGGCAATAGATTCTAACATTTTGATTAAATCTTTGTTTTGACCTGTCATTTCAGGTCAATTTTAACCACGGAAATTATAATATTTTCACTTTTATTCTTACAATCCCTAAATCTATAAAAAAAAGCATGTGTGTCATCTTCCAAACTTTTGAAACCTGAAATTTCTTGCTTGTCTTCATTACTTAAGCAGTGAAAAAGTGAGTTGAGTGTTAACCAAATAGATTGTTTAAAAATTTGGTTTAAATATTTTTAATTCACCAAAGACAGAAATAAAAAAAAATATTTTTATGGCCATTATCTTGTCAAGTAAGCAAAATTCCTCCTTTTTAGATGTTTTAAAAGTCATCCTTATTTTAGTGTACATTTTTTGTATGATATCGCGTCAATGTGTGCAGTAAGTAACAATTTGACTCTGAAATGTTTTATTAACATATGCAACCGCACAACCAACTCAGATTCGGAAAATTCTAGGAGAAAAAACACTTTGGCAATGTGCATTCATGCAGTTTGCAACCCTCTGAATATTTTGACGATAAAAACGAACATCTCATTATCTTTGAATCCTACAGCATCTAAGTAACTTGAAAAGACATCAGTGATTTCAAAGTTGTTGAAGAAATTTGTGCTTATCAGCATCATTTATAATAATGCAATATGTTGGATTCTTAGCTACAAATGCCGTAAGCTATAATGCATTGCATAGTAAAGTAACTTGACCTGGACCATAGTTAAATTGTTTCGACTGATTATGTACTAAATTGAGATAATACATAAAGAATAAAATAAAGTAAAAAGCTACAATGCTTAAACCTCAAAGTGGTTTGAAGAATGGCTCAGACTGTCAGTGCCAAGTGGCATGATCAGAGAACTGTCTACTCTAAGTAAAAGCTTTTTACCTCCATATTTGTAAGTGGAAAGCTCATGTTATCTCTTGAATTGGACCCTGACTCACCTAAAAGCTTTAAATCCATACCTATAATATTATGAACCTATGAAAAATTGAATATGTGATCAAATCATCTAATTGTAGATTAATCGGTTGATAACCGATAGAACGGTTTTTGGCTAGCTTAATGTGAGGGGTCGTCAGAGACTGTTTTTCTGCTAGTAGTTTTACTCACTGTGATCTGTATTTTGTTTCTTGTGCTTCTTTCATGTTTGTAAATTATCTCAAGTGCGCTTAAAGTAAATTTAGTAATATTAAGTCGTTAGTCAATTGATTTTTGTTAATTTAGCCTATTAAGGTTTATTTCTCTTTCTCTGTTTCTTTTATTTTTTTTTTAAATCATTGGGTTGTTTAGTTTTCTACTGTCTGTCCTCTAGCTTTTTTAGTTTTTTTGTGCTGTTTACTGTTGTTACCTCATTTATTACTGTCTTTGGTTTAATCGTGTATTATTTTTTAATGAAAAACAATACACTGAATTTTTGTTCCTCTAATGTTTTTGAAAAATAAATCATGAAAATCAAAATTTTCTTCTCTTTTTTCCATTTTTTGTAAAAATCCAAATTCTTCCCTCTCTGTAACTATGAGAGCAGTTCCTTTTCCTCCCTTTTTGTGGATTTAGATGATTTAATGCTCTCTATCACTTGACCAGATGTTTTATTTAAACAATGTGACGTCAAATGCCATTTCAATCTTAACTGAATCTCATGGAAGAATCACCTCATTAGAGGTATTTTATACTCGTAAGAAAATAGTTGTAATCTCTGATGCCAGGTATAAACTAGGGAGTTTCAAAAAATGTAAGTTATATTACATCGCAGAGAATGGGACAGTCACAACGCTGCATTCAAAACTTCTGGAATTCAGAGGCTTTCGTCAGAGGAAAAATAAAAAGATATCACTCTATCATCAAAAGAAATTCCCTCTTCGATCAGAGGACTAAAATAAAATGAAATCAATAACAATAAAAAACTGTTTGACATCCATTTGTGACGAACAGGAATCTGAAGGTTTTTGATTTGTATTAATTTTTTTGTATTTTTTTCCTCTGCTCTGAGAGGGGATTGTAACCACTCTGAAATTTTTCAGACATTTTTTTTCTGTTTTTTAGCCTCGGTCTTCAATTTTATTGCATTTGTTTTGTTTCATAAAAGTAAAATAAGTTGCACAGTCTTATTGGCATCGAAATGATATTACGTAATTTTTTTTTGCAAGCCTCATTTTCTTCTGTATCGTTGTGAGGAGGGCAAAAAATAATAGCAAGGTAATAATAATCTGAAAAAATAAAAAATCTAATTTATTTGAACTATCTAGTTTGTATCCGTGTCAGGACAACAGAATTATGGAGCATGTTCAATTGTTCACTTCGATTGACAAAGCGGATTAATTTGAAAGTGCCGCCAATCTCTCACCTGGCAAATTGGTTCAAATCGTTGCATTTTCCCAGTTATTCCACTTTTCGAACAGAAGGAATCTTAACCGCAAATTCTGAACCAGACGTTTTGATTGGTCCAGAGCGGTTCATTCCATGTATTCCGAGTTGAACCAAAATAAGCGGGAGTTTCAAATAATTCCGGATATCCTGTTTATTTAATCGTTTCCGTTTCCGGTAAAACAATGTTGACAAATTTACGAAAATTCGTTGGGTAAAATTGATAACACCGTTTTACCGGAAACGGAGACGATTTGGCAAACAGGATATCCGGAATTTGTAAAACTGACAACACTGCTTTATTTGAAATTCCCGCTTATTTTGGTTCAATTCGGAATAAATGGAATGAACCGCTCTGGACCAATCAAAGCGTCTGGTTCAGAATTTGCGGTTAAGATTCCTTTTGTTCGAATAGAGGAATTGCAGACCGTTGAGCTATTGTCGGCATTTTGAGGTTATGTCCGCATGTGTTGTTTACAGCATTTACAGCAATATCAAAATTTCATTTAGAAAGCTTTTCAAAGTAAATTTAAAGTTTTTCCCCAGTCCTCTAATCTACAATATCAACCTATTTGATCCATGATGCACTATAGTTTTAAAGAAATTGTCTCTGGCTACAGTCAGCTTGACAAATGGCGTGAAATATCTCTGAATACAGGTGAGACTTTCATCAACTGAAAACTGAGCGTCTCTTTTTCCTTTGGTCACATTTTATTTTATCTCAAAAGTCTATTCATTGCCTATGACTCTAAAATCTAACTGTATTACATGTAGCTTCAATGTTTGATAAATCGTCAAATTCTATTGCTTTGCCGATTAGCAAACTTCATGCGAACTTTGTAGCCCGCTCCAAAGTTCACCTAAGGCTCATGGAGTCCTACTATTCACTTTGTACTTACTGCTCAAATATTCGACAGCGTCCAATCTGTTTGCTGAAATTTTTCCAACTGCTGGAGGTACAAAGGGCGCCAAAATGTCTGATACACTTGTCGGTAAACCCGTGCACACAAAGCACATCATTGTAAACTCCATCAGCCACAGAGGAACAATAAGTTTTAAACTACTTTCTATCAATAGGAATTTATCGGAGGTCAAACTTTTAAGCCTGGAACTCCTCTGGTTATGGAGCACCATATGTATCATATGTCCAGAGTAAATGTGAGAACAATAAGAAATGCCGATGTCCTATGTTTCAAAATTTTTCGGAGGATAGTGTTCCACTTTTTATTGGGACTGCAGGAAAGCTTAAACTTCTCAGCCCTCCCATTGTATGACTGTCTTTTTCCCTTACAATCAGTGCTCCCGTGTGCGAGATCCGTACGCTCTTCCGCTCTTCGTGCTGCTATTGGCTGCTGCGTCATTCTGTGACGTCTTGTGTACGGATATTTTAAGATAGGGAAGCGTTTTCCCATAAGGTTTTTGTCTGTACGCGGTCCGTGTCGGTATTGGGACTGTCTGCGCGGCAGGGATAAATCCGTACGCCTGGGATCACTGCTCACAATTTTCAAATAGACAACCAATTCTTTTTAAACTTACAGTGAAAGCACTTGGTAAAATGGTCAAAATTAACTGTTGTAAAACTCACCACTTTCACTTTTTATATTTTATTGTCCAGACGTTTGGAGATGGAGTCAAGGTCCCCTGGCTTGGTCTCGAAACGCGTTGACAGTCAAATATTAAAAGTGAAAGTGGTGAGCTTTACAAAAGTTAATTCTATCCATTTCTCTTTTTGTTCTCCATTTGCAAAAAAGACGCATTTATCAATGCTGGTGTACACCGGTTGAAAAGCTTCCAAGAATTGCCGGATCGAGGTTGAGTAAGTACCCTCCAGAAGAAGTGATTTTTTGTTTAAGTATGAGTGAAATAGGAATGCTGATTTTTCAAATCGATCCAATTTAAGGTGATTTGTCAAGCTCTCTGACGTGGTCAAACTGGCATGTGATATATCGCATCAATCAGGTCAACTGTCCAGGTAGATTTTGAATTTTCAGGTAAGGGCGATAGCCCCTGCGCATGAGCCTAAAGAATCATTCTAAACCCAAAAATTTGCAAAATTCAGAGAATTGAAAGCAGAATCTTGTTTGGGAAAACACCTCGCATTTTATACAGAAATTGAATTGCATTGCACGTCAGGTTTTTCTCAAACAGGATTCTGCTTTCATTTCTTTGAATTTTGCACAGTTTTTGGTTTAAAATGATTCTTTAAGCTCATGCGCAGAGGTTATCATCCTTTTTTGGGCTGAATTTTCAAAATCTATAGATAGTTGACCTAATCGATGTATTATATCGCATGCCAGTTTGACCATGTCAGAAAGCATGACAAATCACTTGAATAGTTTTCTGGACGAAATGAACCACTAGACAAGGTACGAATTTAAGCGATCTGATACATGTTTCTTAACCAGAATTTCACGTAGAAAACGATTCACACAACGAAAATTACTGAGACCAACTCCTAACGAAGATATTAACGTTTTTATTTCAAATTCGTTACGAGGAATTTGAACTGCCCGCTCACAAGAAACTCAAAGCTCTGTGTGAGTCAAATCGCCCACTACAACGGTTTCAGCAAGCTTCTCAGTCGAGCAATGTTCATTTCCCACCATGTGTTGTTCAAACTATTAGCAATTTGTTATAGCTGAGCCAAAGTGTCAAAATTGAGGTTGCCAGATTTTTATATCGCAGAGACTGTCATGATCACGTTTAGCGCGCGATGTGAATCATGTAGAGTATTGAGTTTTATGAGCGGGTGGTTTGAATTCACGCATCAAGAATCATTAAATATCTTCGTAAGGAGTTAATTTCGGTAATTTTCGTTGTGTGCATCGTGTTTTATGTAAAATTTTGGTTAAGAAACATGTATCAGAATGCTGAAATTCGTACCTTATCTAGTGGTCCATTCTGTAAGATTCTGCAAAATGGGCGGAGGACGAAAGCATAATACAGCGGAAATACAATGATTTTTTTTATCAGCTTTCCAAGAGTTTCCAGGCTTCCCCAGTTTTCGTGCGATCTGGATGATTAGTGACCCTTTCTGACGTAAGCCGATTATCCTGGTTTATGTCCCTCTTTTGCAGGATTCTCATTTCTAAAACCTACTTTTTAAGGCCTCCCATTTTTTGCAAGCAGCTGAGAAGTTTTTGCATCCCTCAGGGAAATTGTAATCCCTCAGTCAAGTGCTTTATTTAATTTCATATATCTTATATTTGAATGCTTCACACCCAAAATTTTTCTTGTCATATGATCAAAAATTCTTATGAAAAGTCATTAATATTAATTTATAAATTTTTAGGTGGAACACCAAGTACGCTACAAGATATCAAAGTTCAGCAAAGATCTGGAGGATATTGCTATAAACAATGCCCAAATCGTTTCATTTACTGGTAATTATCCATCTCAAATCTATTGTTAGTTCTATCTTCGTGTTTCTCATTTTCTTCCTTTTTGTTAGGAATCATAGAAAAGTAACTCTGATGGCATTATTCACCATTTTTACAGGATACCGCTCAATATGTCTATAAGGCACCAAATATGAATGTGAAGAAAACAGAAGATTCAGCCACCCATCATAGTCCTGGGTTTAAGGATGAGGTTTCGTGAATGTCCTCAGGAAATATTTCTGAAGAACATCTTTCAATGAAAAAAGATGTGGGAGCTCTCCTGGAGCAAATCTCTTATTTACTTTTTGACCAGATCTCTTCGAACATTTTCTGATTTTCTATAAAATATTTGTCTATCGGCCAAAAA
Organism: Bemisia tabaci; assembly: GCF_001854935.1. Taxonomy (NCBI): domain Eukaryota; kingdom Metazoa; phylum Arthropoda; class Insecta; order Hemiptera; family Aleyrodidae; genus Bemisia; species Bemisia tabaci. Next base: position 1,564,420 of record NW_017547142.1, on the reverse strand, counting down.
ATTAACTCTCTTTATGACTGGTGCACCCCAACTGCTCATGGTACACCAAAAAACAATTTTTGCTGGATTAACATTCAAAAAAGGTACAGAAGAAAGGTTTCCTGAACTAACATACTGAGATGTTAAACATCTGAGCAACAACTCTGGAATATCAATTTAAATGTTTTGGTTATTACTTTGACGTCTCGAGGATGGCATATTAACAGCGGTAGCAGGTTCATACCAATAATCTAGAGTTTTTACACACATTTTTAACATCCCGGTATGTTAGTTCAAGAAAGCTTTTTTTCCATGTAGGTAACATTTTTAAAGTATTCCATTTTTGACATCCTTTTTTTTTAATTTTGCAGGCGGACAAATGACGATGTTTTGGAGTTAGTAGAGCAGAGTCTAAACCTGAACTTGTCCGGTAATCAAGTTCGTTACAGGTTTCAAGACTCGCCTATTCTGGAGGGCGTCACTATTCACGAGACTTTCAATCGAGTAGTTATTTTGGTTCCTACTATATCCAGTGTCCATCGACTTACGTTCTCTCATCCTCCTCCTGAAGAAGTAAGAAATGCTAGCTTTAAACCTTACCTACATAGGTCTTTTCCAATTTTTTTTTTCCTTGACATAGAGAGTATGCTTGTCACAAATGTAGTATTGCAGGCTTTAAATTGATCAAAAAGAGAAATTATTCCCTTTCCATAGTTTAGTTTTGTTTCCTGAGTTTAGTCATCGATAAAGAATCCTGAGGCAAACAGCAATTTGTAGAAGTGATTGAACAAATGATTCAAATCATCAGTGAAAAATGTGTCTCCAGTTATTTGCAAACTTATCGGAAGGAAATTAACCTTTCAAAGTTCAATTCCTTTTAATACCCCTCTAGCTTCTTTGCAATCTATTAAGGACTCTGTATTTTAAGCAAATTTATTCGGGGCAAAATAAAAACTATAAACAACATTAGTTTTAGGAAAATATCGACGACACATAAAAAGTTCATTTTTTGAGTCAGTTGCACGGAAAATTTTAGGGACCTTTTTTGTCTTGCTAAAGATTAGATTTTTTATTTTCGTCTTATTTTTCTTTGTTACTGTTATTTCAGGAACTTTCTGACATTCAGTCATTGTCAATTTTTGCTGATGCGACCGCAAACTCAGCTCGTGACTCCACTACATTCCATGTGATAAACACTGCCCCGAGTAAGTAGATTAAGGCAATAAAAAAAGCATATCGAAAGGTTTATAGTTAATGGTGTTGGATACTCGTATAACACGGAAGTAAAAAAATAAATATTTCAAATTTTTCTATCTTGTCTTCGACCAGTCTCGATAAGGGGCGCAGAATCTTCTTGACCACACAATGGAGAATTTGCACGCAATTTTTTTATTGCTTCATCTGAAAGTGCCTAATGAGCTGAGTTCGCAATATTTTTCATAATTTTTTTCTGACATGGGAAATTGGAGAAAAATTGATTTAAAAGTGAGAAAATGTGCCGCCTTGTGATGTCATCTGGCAGCATTTCCCATTTAAACACATGTATTTTAGCAGAATCGGTTATTTTGTTATATCTCCTCTAATAGTTGCTCAATTTATGAATCAAGGGTATCTTCGTGTTCAGTTCACTCAGAGGATTCCACTTAAACAGGAAATTCATCAAATTTCAGACCCTTGCAAATTCTCCATTGAAGGATTGAGATATATTGTGTGCAAAAATGAGAAAGTCCCAAAAGCATGTTTTAAAAAGGGTAGACCATGTGTGTATTCATGGATAAATTGCATATTTACCACAAAATTGAGATAAAAATCGCAAGTTCTGGCAAAACCGCAGTGAAATCTACGTCGTTTTGTATACAGAGAGTTAACAAGAGGTCATCAGTTCAAAAATGTTGAGGAAAAAGGGTTTATTTGAAAAATAGAAAAAGCCGTCCAATGATCAAGAGGGCCAAAAACTTTTTCTACAACTTCTCTCTCTCCGGTTTCGATTTGCAGGGCCAAAATGTACCAATGGAACCAATATGGTCCAAATGGACCAATGGAAATATAGTTTTCCCTTCCCATTATTGGATCAAGCTCTTTCACCTCTCTAATTAAAGTTACTGCCTCTCTTCTTTTTTCAGATCTTCCACATGCGGCAACATCATGTCTGACAGCGAACAAAGATGCGCTGTTTGCTTTAGCTTTAAGTTCTGGTACCATCATGTTGGTTCGTTTAGATCCTCTATCTGGTATAGGCACTTGTTCTGAATTGCGTCAAGATTCTGCAGTTCCTAGATTTTTATCAAACTTCATGTAAGTATTTCTTTTAGTCATGACTAAGTAATTAGAATAATGCTCGTAATTAAAAGTCATTTTGAAACCGTAGGGGGAAGAAACAGCCTGGCAACAATAACCTAAGTTAAAGCTTGATTTAGCATTCCATCCCAGATGTTTATTCAACTTCATGCAAGCATTTCTTTTCAGCATAACGAAAAAATCATAATAGTTAATGTTCATTTTCATAGTTATTACTAAGAAGATCAGGCGGAGGAAGAAAAAAAAAACCTGCAACAATGACCCAAGTTCAAACCTGATATACTGTTGTGTCATGACTGAATGCCCACCATTAGCACTTGACGTATACAATGTCGATATTCATTTCAGTACAAGCCATGCGATACTTTATGATAATCTTTTTAGTTACCCAAAATTGAATATTTCCTCGCGTCTAATTTCTGCATCTAAGAATTAACATCCTTAGTTACTGAAAATTCAAATTAATTTCCTGTTTTGAACCCATTAAGATTGAATTCAAAATATTTCAACCATCAGTAAGTTGATTCTCTTATAAAAGGTCACACCTTTTTGTGAAACTTTTAAATTGTTCAAATGCTAATTGAGTGTCTTTATATTAAATTGTCCGAATGCCCCCTTATAATTTTGATCACTCTTTTTTTTTTTAATTCCATGTTCTGCAGGGGCAAAACAGTGGATGATTATGTCAGTTTGATCGTCCATCCATCAGCTTCAGATGTGTTTCTTTTTGCACTAACCGGAGATGGACAGGTTAGAGTATGGTCTTGCGATCGTGGTGTGAGCCTCAAAATACCAGACAATATCACTAAATCTACCACGCCTTTAGTTCAAGGAGGTAAGCCCACCTTTCATTTTTTTCGACATGAAGGGAGGGAAAACAGTTTTTTAGGGAAAGAATGAAGCCATAGATTATCATATAATATAGCTGATAAATTATCGCTTTGTGACTCCCATTTGACAATAAAACCTATCCTTTCACAGATCATGAGGAAATGACCTTCTCCGATATTTTCCTCCACTGCCTGGTGTCAGACTTTCACCGGATGTCTTAAAAAGTTTGAAAAAAATTATCGCTCTTTCTTCTTCGTCTCTGTCAAGCCAAATCAACACTGCAATTTCCTATCCCCTATTCCTGTTCTCTTACATTTTTTTGAACTTCTCGTACATTTCACATTCAAAATAGTCCTGTCTGTGAGCGTACCGAGCGTAGTTTGTGATGAAGAATCCAGTTTTTGCCATCAGTTCTGAGGCTCTTATCAGTTCTTTTAACAGTAATTTTTTCCAAATAATGGAAGGTTAGGCCAATGGCTCAACCCCCAAACTAGAGGACCAGTACTTGATTTTGCAGTGCCAACACCTAGATTAGCTGCTTTCACTACAGCTATGAATCCTGTTCGGTCTGGGGGTAAAAGCTTAGCTGCCTATCATGTCTGATGGGCATTCATCTATCTGCTTACCGAGGTATGCACTCTTTAGGGAAAAAAGGTTCCTCTCAGACAGCAGTAGAGCTCTGCCCTCTTTCATCGGGATCATGGAAGAAGTACTTATCTAGATTAGAGATAGATTTCTTAATGGAGATTGGAGTTTGTAGGGCTCTTTATGAAAAATTTGATATGTACAACAACGAAGATCAAGTGCAATTTTTGAAAAAGAAAATTAATGCATCTTGAATATATTTACATGCACTAAAAATTAAAGCTCAAGGAACAAATTGCACATTTGTCCGTTAGGGTTGACCAAGTTAACGTCAAATTATTAGTTTCTCAATAATGTGCATCTTAAATTAATAAAATTAAAGAAATTTGTTTTCATATTTATTCTTGATAACCGTTTCACTTTTTTGGATTTCAGCTTATAGTCATATCATGCGGAAAGCAGTGAATACGAATAACCTCATTTTAGGTATTTACCTCTGCCTGAACACTAAGTCTCGGTTGTTCATCGTCGAACCCATAGTGGAGCATGGATTTGTTCAGCTACCCATCTCGTGTAATTTTCTAATCCCCGAGGTAATTTTAAATTGAAAATTTTTAATCACAATTCACTGATGTATTTTATGTTCTGTGAACAGTTTGTAACAACTGGTGAATCAATATTTCTCTTTAATTCAATAATTTTTTTAAAGAGGAGACTTGTTCAAGTAGAGTATTTGGAATGCGTTGTATAGTTATAGAAGACTCATAATTTTATCCACGTTGTAAAAATATTTTTACAATTTTGTGTTGACTTGTTCTCAATAATCGTCTTATCATAATGCATTTTTTTTAATAGAATCTGGACTTGATGGACTTGACCTTCGATTCAAACACAGTTTGGTGTTTGTGTCGAACAAGTGAAGGAGAGACTGTCGTTCACAGCATCAACCTACTAACTGGTCAGTGGCAGAAGACGGATTTGGAGACCAATCCAAAACCTCTGAACTCATTTTTAAGCACAGCAAATCTTGATCCTCGACTGGTCTACCTTCAATACATCTTTGATCACAGTCACTTCTCCGTCAATGATATTTCCAAGGTATGTTATTCGCAAGACGAAAGATAACTTAGAGATTTTGTTTTATATGCAGTTAGAAGTTTAGTATTCAAATTGAATCACAAGATTGATTTATAGACTTCAAGGCTCTAATCTTGTGAAAATATTTAGGACCAGCATTTTAGATTTATTAGAGTTACATTAAGGTACAATTCCCCCCCCCCTCCCAAAATATTTTACCTATCAATTGACGATGAAACTACCAGACCATGTATCTCGGTTTGCGACGTTGCAGACTTCCTATCATATTTTATTTTTTAAATGGAAAACCACTCAATGTCAATTCTTGAAAACTTCCGTGTTTAATTTTCTTTCTGCGCAGGAAACTGTGAAAGCTTCAAGGAATGATATTGATTTGTTTTCCCTTAAAAATTATAAAATGGAAGCAAAGATTTTTTAACACCGCAAACAAGATACGTGATTTAGGAGTTTCACCGTCGCAATGTATTCAATGAAAGTCATTATAGACTTTCTACACCTAGAATAGGGAAACAATGCTGGGCATCTTTGGAGCAGAGGGGGAGGGGACTATCACCTGTTTCACCATATTTTAAAGGTAACCCTTTTTTTAGACTATTTTCAAGGGCATTTTGGCTCATTCTTAGAAGTTAGCCCCCAAGTAAAGTTTGCCTCTCCCAAACAACTTTTACCACTCCCTCATTTGACTAAAATGATGCTGCTAATGAAGGGTCGTAGCTTCAGAGGACTGGGGGCAAACAGAGTTTTTGAAGCTTAACATGACCTATTCAGCCCCGCTTTTGAACCAAGTACTTGAGTTTAGTAACACAAATGTAGCACATATGAAGTTAGGAAGGTTAAAGGAAATATTTCATAGAAACATTTTCTCGATCCTTAAAATCGTTTCGTGCATCAACTTAAGCTCCAGGCCTCAACTCTCAGGCGCCCTTTATAACTTTTCAGTCATATTTAGCACAGAAAAATGATAAGATTTAACTCATCATAGGCCGAAAAGTATTTTAATTTAACCCTTCTTGGATTCGTTTGTCTAAGTTTAATCATTTTTTGGGCCTTTTTAAAAGTTTATAATTTATCGCAGAATGCTCATTAAATTTGACTTAGGATCTTGTTATGCCAGTGTTTTGTGGACTATGTGCTAAAAAGCTGCATTAGCGCTATAAATTTTGTTCCATAATTTCTAACGTTTTAAAATGAAATAAGCTAGTAAAAATATACAAAGACTATTTTGTGTGTGAATGTGTGTAGTTTGCCTTCTACCTTTTTTAAAGTCGGGTTTTAACTAGTTTTTAGCATAAAGAAAATTTAGACCTTTTTCTGGACATTTCTTTCCTCGTGTCTTGTTAAGGATCTGATAGGGCTTGCAAATTTATTCAAATTTTAGTTCAAATTTTATCTTAATAAACATTATTTTTTATTTTTTTTTACTTCAGGCTCTTGGAATGCTGTGTAAACCAGAGGACAGAGACAACAGTTTGTCCCTGAAACAACAAGTAGAAGTCGCAATTGAAAATGAAATCCAAATGGACGTCTCCGACTATGAATTAACTGATGAAGATTACATCGACATCGCCGAAAAATGCTGGAACAAATTTTATTCTTGCTGCGTTCAGTATCATCAGACATCTAGCGTCCCCTTAGGAATCATTTGGCTCCACTCCATGTCCTGTGTGGTCTTAATAAAAAAGAATGGATTTTCTATCTTGCGCAACAAAGAATACTTGGAATCTATCATTGCCAACAAGCAATTCTATGCAACTTGCTTTGAGCGACTCGTCAATGCTCTAGCGTCACTGGAGTTAGATTATGAGTTGAATGTCAAATTCGATCAAGCCCTTCACGGACTTCTACCATTAGATTCTACAATTGCTCTAATTGCTGGGCAGATCTCACGAGATGACAAGTTTCTTTCGGAAGCGGAGTGGCTGTCTAACAATGATCAGCTGTCCGTTTCACTCGTAAAATTAGTCAGTCTTTTAAAGGAGCCTGAAACATTTGAACCTGTTCCATGCATTCAAAACACCTTAAGGAGTTCGCTAGGTGTGACAACGGTCGCTGCATGTTTAAACCAAGTCGTCTCATTACGGCTTCTGTTGAGCCGTAATGTGCTCGTGTTTCTCCAGCTCATGGGATCTCCAGAACTTGCTACCTCACTTCTTGAGGATTTAATCCCCATTTGTCAATCTTACTGGTTGCTGCAGTGGTGTGGACGGCAATCAATAACAGCTGAATATTTAGCATCAACGTCAGGCATTGCGCAGCCTTCACTGATGGATACAGTATCTTCACTCGCGCATCACCTTTGGCCAGCAAAGAAGAGTGCAAATATAGCCGAGTTCCTTTTGGGTTTGAACAAGCCTGTTTTAGTACAAGAACTCGCTCGCCTTACTGATTCCAAATCCTGTAAGTTATTTTCATTTTCTCTACCCTCTTTGAAAATCCAGTGAAAAGAATACAGATTAATCAGATCCAAAAATTAGGAAGGTTCCTAAAAGTTGGAGCTTTCCATTCTGCCATTTAACTTTGATAAGATCCGACAGAATATATTAGTATTTGTGGTTGTTAACTCCTCTTTCTTCATGTTTGACGATTAGAAGTTTGATTCAGCCTAATATGTTCGATTGTATGCTGATCCAGTGGAGGATTTTTCAATTATTGCCATGTTTCAATTAGACATAGTGCAATATCTACTAGACCTAGGGGGAAAAAACAATTAATTTTAACTGCTTGGCCTCTAGAAAAGCAGTTGGCATTCAAGTTCCTGCGTTTATCAAGAGTCATAAATTAGTTTTCTTATTCCGTCTTATTCCTCCGTATTATTTCCTCTTGGTAATTTTGAGCATTTTTTTGAGGCTGAAGTTTACGCCTTTTATGGCATCTTTTCTAACAACAATGTAGTTTACAACATCAAGTTGACAATTTCTGCCTGAAGAAAGAGTTTCAGTCCAAAGTGTATCGTCGAATGAGTAGAATATACCTTTAATCATTTTGGGGGTGAGGGAGTGATCAAATAAGAAAGACTGTTCAAATGACCAAACTAGCAATCTTATTTTTTTTATCGTTGAATTTTAATTTTTTCCAGGGAGAATAATCCTAGCCCAAGCTTACTTGCAAATGGGAGACGCATTCAAAGCCTACGACAAAATCACGGCCGAAGCGAACACCTCAGCAACATTCTTGAGGATGATCCAGTTGTTTGAGAAGCACAATTACTCGGACATAGTTATCGAACTTGCAGACACTGCCATCAGTCAAGCAGAACTCGATGACCCAGAACTCCCAACTCTTCACTCGCTTCTGTTTTTGCACCATCTAAAGCTGTGTCACTATACTGCCGCTTTCACCAGTCTGAGGAGCAATCCTGACCCTGAGCGGCTGTCCGACTGTTTGCGGCAGCTGGTTGTTGCGCTCATTCAAAATGCTCGGTTGGACATTTTGCTCTCGCTACCGTTCGGCAGTCTGTTACCTCAGCTGGAATCGATTATGATCTCAAGAGCCCGCTCACTACCCACTGAGCAAGCAGCGCTGTATTACTCGTTTTTATATTCTCTGCATATCAAGTTTGATAACCTCAAGAAAGGTATGGACTCCTGACCGCTATAATTTATTTATTTTACTTTTGTCCATACCAAGCACTGCTTTTGCAAGCTAAAGATAATCGTCTGTTTTACAATTATTAGCAACTTAATTTACATAAAAAATGATATTACTGCAAAATGAATAAAGTATATTGAGGATATACAACCAGAGTGTACACGAACAGAGCAAAAAAATGTAAAACAAGCTATTGCTCTTTCAAACGTAACTAAATCCTATTTCTCTCTCAAATCTCTTCACTCCTTATCTTTAATCAAAGTAGATCTTACATAATCTCAGTTTTTTTTTATTTTTCACAATTTTATTTTCAGCTGCAACAGTTATGTTTGAACAAGGTTTACGAGCAGAGGATCCTGAAATGCAGCGTCAATGCTATGCAATTTGTCTTAATTGTCTGTATCTAGTCAACCCCAATAATGCTTGGATTTTGAAACCCAAAGAAGATGAGGTCGAGGTAAGCTTGATAGTTTCAATGTATAATATTTTCTTTGTAAGCTATTAAATATTCAAGGGAAGAAAGCAGATAACACAAATAATCTTACAACATTGCTTCGAAGCTCTTCTAATTTTGAATGTACACTTAAGAATGTACTATAAAAACTGGAACTATAGTCTGCGACACAAAAAGTGGTGGGTGAGGGGCGGAGCCAGTCGATCGGTCCAGTCTATTTTTGAAGGGTTGAAGCGCAGATATTGGCTCATTCGTTACCGCATCTCAACTACGGGCCAATACCTGCGCTTCAACCCTTCAACGATAGACTGAACCGGCCGACTGGCTCCGCCCCTCACCCGCCACTTTCCGTGGCGCGGACTATAACTCATTTGAGTAGAAAAAATGAAAATAAAAATAAAAGTAAAAAACAACAGTTGTAAATTTTTCAAGAATATTAATTCTAGAAGGAACTGCGGCAAGGAATTTTTGCAGGGTTGTTGTATTTTGTAGAAAAACCGACGAGTTTATTGAAAAGTTCAAAAACCATTTCCACGGGGAGAAAAAGCTGATTGAAAACGAATTAAAAGCTGAGAGTCAAGTTGACATGACAAGGCAATGCTTGAAGCAGAGTTTAGTCAATCAGCAAACACTGTTTCTTGAGCCTGACTACATCATCAGAGTTTGCCGAAAATGTCGTTTCAAATGGGTCCCATTTTTGGCATTTTCAAAACAGGGCTTCTTTGCAATCTAAAGTTTAAAAAAATCTGGAAAAATTCCTAGAAACCTAGTTCTCTATGTACTTTTAGTTAAAAATTTAAAAGGAATCGATTCCTTTACCATATCAGTCAGCAATTTATGTGTAATGCTCGTTTTTTAAACTCAAAAACCACTCTACAATAATTATAAGATCCCTTCGGAATGTAAATGTCAGGATACATTTAGGAAATAAGAGTTCCTTTTACTTTCTGTGATGTGCAAAGAAACCATAGAAAAAAGAGTGAACCAAATTAATTTGTCGTACCATGAAATTGAAGTTTTTTGAGATATTTCTCTTCAGCAGTTTTATCTCTCCAGATGTTATTTTTCTGTGACCTCTTATTTTGGGAAATTTTTGTTCCTTAACTTTCATATCCTCTGTAGACTATATTTACCTTTGCACTAAGATTGCACTTATATAATCTTGTCAAATCATATTGTTACAGGAGATAATTGAAGTTCTTGAATTGAAGGACATAAGGCAAGAATATGAGCTAGCAACGGCAAAAATCAAGCTATCAATGGCAAATGCTGGAACATACCCACAAGAACTGGTATCGATGCTTATCCACAATGGATTCTACAAAAATGCTCTTCGAATTTGTCACTTATGCAACTTGAGTTACAGCCCTGTTTTAGTTTCGTTAGCGGCAGCTTGTGTTGCATTACCACATCAAGTTGATCCATGGAGTTGGCTTGTCCGGAATGAAATTTCAGGTCTGTTTTATCACTCTTAACATTTCATAGCTAGGATGGATTAAATAGAAAAATTTGTCATGGATAAAAATTTTCTCAAAGTATGATTGATTCCAAAACTCATTTGGAAAGCACTAATATTCTCTATTCTATCTCCGATGCTGTATTTTCCTACTTCAAAATTGGAGCATACGACGTAAAAACAATCTATATGCATATAATTGTTGTTTTTGCCCCAACCAGCGTTTTGAGTTCCTCGTGTCCTGATATCTGAGATCCAAGGCTCAAACAACCCATTTAAGTTGAACTGTAGGGGAAATTGAGTTATGCAATTGCTTTTTCCAGCGCCTTTCCTAATTGGAAACTGACCCAATTACAAGATAATGCAGATACAAGGCGTGTGATCAGATTTTTTTTTTTGCTAATCTGTAAGTTGAGACCATCAAAACTTGAGTCTGTTTCCAGCACAACTGGCCCGTTTACACTCATATTTTTCTCCTGAAGAGGGTAGTCAATGTCATTTCATTAAGCTGTAACAGAGAATTTTGCTGAGAGGGCAAAGGAAAATTTAGCAAAATTTCTTGCAATGACAATGATTACTATTCTTTTAAACAAGTCGACGGTGTAAGTCGGCAATCACATAACTCGGTTTGCAACGTCGCAGACTTCCTGCCATACTTTATTTTTTGAACGGAAAACTACTCAACGGCAAATCTTTAAAACTGCCATGATTTTTCTTCTCTGTATGAAGAAAATTCTGCATAAATTTCAAAGAATGATGTGAATTTGTTCTCTTTTAAAAAAATAATATAGAGGCGGAGGTTTTCAGACACCGCAAACGAGTTATGTGATTGCCGACTTACACCGTCGAAGTCCTAAATGATCAGTTATCACTAGCAGTATCGCAAATTTCAAGTCATTAGTTTCATTGTTAGTGTCTTGTAGATTCTAGTTGGTAGCGCAAAATTTTCCTCCCTTGCAAACGTAATCCTAATGAATGTTGCAGGACAGTTGAAAGAGCATATTGCTGTATTTAAGCTGCATTGAACTTTTTCTCCGAACTTTTTCTGCCGCAACTAAAATGGTCGCTTACAAAGTTTTAGTTTTAATTTTGTATATAGTCTAATGCTCACATGAAAATTTTTCTCCATGGTACAGAACTGGTCGCTGGTGACTCAAATGCTTGCACTGTGGCGTGGAGACTCCTTGAGTGTCTTCTTCAGAAGTATGAGAAGGATAATCAAACGGTGTTGCATAAAGCTGTAGCTGATAAATTGATGTCTTGTAACGTCTTTTTGCCTCATTGGCTAGAAACTTCTTACAAGGTGAGTATAATAATTTTCAACTTTTCTTTTCAATGTCTTGAATATCTTTTACTTCCTTTCTCTTCTACTCTTTCATTTCACTCTCAAGAATGTATAGAAATTCTATCGCACGTAAACTTTTTTTTCATAATTCCTTCCAATTATTTATAAAATATATGTGGACGGAGTCAAGGGAGTAGGCAATTATTTGCTGATGGGTTAACGACCGAAAAGCGCCCAGTTTTTGAAGTTTTTAATTTTTTATTTAACGCACAAGAGTGAATATATATATATATTTAAAAATTTTAAAGTTTCCAATCACTTGTTGTATGTTTTCTATATAACTATAGTAAGACCTCAATTTATCAGATCACGTCTCAACGCATCGATCCTTCTGTCCTTTTAAGGGCTTCTAGCTACACAATTTACATTAACGGATACCACAATTTATCGGATCGATTCATCAGTCCCGTGAAATCCAATAAATCAAGGTCTTACTGCATCAGTTTTTTCTTAGATCACATTTTCAATCAAGATAATCGTAACTGAACATAGTCCAACGTTTTCCTTTATTCTCTCCATCATAACAAACATCTTTCCCTATATTCATTTTAGAAACGTAATGCCAGTGAACTCCTGAGACTCTATCTAAACTATGGAGACTTAAAACAGGCCAGCACTTTAGCATGTGACCTTCTCCTTGCGGCACTTGGTTGTGGAACGGAGCATTTCTCATTGGCAGGACCTCTTGTTGTTGCTTCTCCGTCCTTATGTCTACCAATAGAAACAATTGACTTGCTTTTATTGGAGCTGTCACACCATAATGTGAGTATCTGTTTTACCTCTTCATATCCTCAGTTAAAATAGCCATCTGCCACTGCTTTATCCCAAATTGAGAGTACAGGAGTGATTGAAAAACTAACAATTTTTTTTTTTCAAGCGTTGAAGATAGAGTGTTGATTTTGGTTGTATTGAAAAGCAACTTGAAGTGTTCATCAGAATTCATATAGATGGCCAAAGTGCAAACAATGTTTCTCCATTGCAATGTTTCAGAATTTCCGTTCCTATTTTATTTTTTTGAAGAGAAACAAGCTAACATCATAGCTTGAAATTGATACTGAATACCTCGCGAATAGAGGGAAAAAATGAAGGAATTGCCTAGAAATTACATCGACTAGTTTTCAAGACAAAAGGAAAGTATGGCAGGCAGTCTGGAACGTCTCAAACAGCGATATGTTGTTCTGAACTTTGCCCATCGATGTATCAGTGCTACCTAAGTGATTTTCCAGAAAATGATTAAGCATTTTTCTAACTAGAACAAAAATTGGTAACTTTTTGAGCCACCCTCATACTTGTCAAATCTTTTTTGTTGGATCTTTTTTAAGATAAAATTTTTCATACTTGGAGGTCATGAGGTTAGATATCATGAGACTGGATAAAAATATCATGCTTTCAATTTTCAAGGCTTTTTAGCATCAAAACGGGCATTTTCTGAAACATTAATTTGTGTTTTCCATCTTTAAAATCAACACCTCACTTATGATCGTAGACAATACTGTCGCAGTATCTAATAGCTTCATATATCACATCATATATATCATAGAGGAAGCTTTTTTATTTTATGTGCATTATTTGGATTGTATTTAGCAGAAGGGAACCAACGTCAAAACAGTGTTTTCAAAACTGTGCAACTTCTTCTTATCTTTTAAAAAAACAAAATATGTGTACAGTAATGAAATTTTCACAATTGTGATCCTTTGAAATTACCAATTTTTTGTCAGAAAAACAAAGAACTTTTTGTAAACTATTAGCATAATACAAACTATATGTTATTTTTTTAGATAAAAATGAAGACCAACGTTTTTTACAACACTAATTGCGTTTATTGCCTTCTGCTAATTGCGATTCATTTTCAAGTCTGAAATCCTTTAAGTTACAACTCACAAAAATGGAATTCCTAGCAGGTTTGTCTTGTCTCTTACCTTCTCCTTCGCCTGATACCTGATTTTTTGTCTTATTTTTTGTTTTTCAGAAGGATGAAGCTAAGGATCTAGAATCAGTATTGGAAACATACATTACCACTGCCATGAAAGCCACAGCCGATACGAAAGCCTTGTATGGATGCTAGTCCGACCAATTGTTAATTGAGTACTCAAAGTAATCTTGTGTATTATAATGTACAGGGTAAAATACATTTTTTATAACTTAAAGTTTAGTCGTAAGACTGTAAATACTTTCATAGACAGCATGGAGAAGTGTTGAAATGAGGGAATAAAACCAATTTTTAAATAATTCCTGATCAGCTTTCATTTTATCTTTTCAGATAGCACCTTTTTGATCAATTTTTTTTTATTTTTTACATCAATGCTATTTTTAATCAAATTGTATCAAGTAAAGCAAAACGATTTTGTATCACAATGTACATATATTTGTTAAGTAGCTAATTATTGTCTGAAATTTTTTACCGTGCAGTAATAAAAGAAGATCTTAAATGTCTCTTGTTGAAATTGATGCATAATTGAAAGGTTTCATTGAAATGTAAGTCGTCACTTAAAAACCAAATCTAAATTATCAAAGAAAGAAAAAATGACAATCTATAATTGATAGAGGAAATAGAGCAATTGAATGTTTATGTGGGAAGAATATTTAAGAAAATAATTATTCTCATTTGCATAAGTAATTGAAGTATTCAAAACTATTATATTACCCAATAATTTGTCGTATCCATCACAAAGAAATATATCTTAATTGAGCTGTTTCAGTATTTCTTACTTTCAATTTATTTGTTCATAGAAAAACCATCAAATGAATTTTCCGAATTTCTCAGTAACTTTTCTTTACCCCTGTTAAAATTGACTGAAATTCTTAGATTAATTTGTGCGATGGTTCTCCCATTAAAAAATTAAATGCTCATAGACATACCAGCATAGCGCAGAAAAGATACATACCTCTGTGGGAGAAATGACAAATTATGAATTCAAAATATTTTTACCTCTATGTTGCTTAAATTTTTGTGTGTATTATTGAGCACTAGTTCTTAGCTGAAGAAACTAAACACTTCTATCGCTAATATAGTCCTTATCCTGTGGTTTGAAGCCGAACAAAAATCTGTCCTAAATTTAAATGACTGTTTCGCATTCACTCTTTTTCTTTTTAAAATCAGCTGAAGTTTATATTTTTGGTAATTTTTGTGCCCATTGTTGCCAACATGCATTCTCTATCAGATCAGGTTAATGTAAAACACAATTTATACTTCATCTATCCATGGAAGGATCATACTTTCTGTGTTGATTGTATGATACACTATTTTCAATAAATTGATTTTTACAGAATTCCTTTTGCCACAATTATTTTTTTTATTTTATTTAAAAAGAATTAAATCAGGGCCGGATTTACCTATAGGGCAATGGGGCACGTGCCCATAGCGGCAAATTTTGAGGGGCGGCAAATTTTGGCGATGGGCAAATTTTGGCGCTGGAAAAATTGAAAGTTAAAGCGAGAAAAGAGAAAAAAATGGAGACAGAGACGGAACAAAGTGAAAAGATGAGCGGCAAAATGTATGAAGGAAGGGAGTTGACGGGAACGGCAAAGCTGCCGCCCTCTAGGTCCGGCCTCGAGCGCTAGGATGATCGTTCGTTGGAGTGATGAAATGTGCAGGTTGAAACTTGCACATGATAGGAATGCGCTAGACAAATCTGCGAAAGCGCCGCCCCCCCCCCTCCTTCGCTCACCCTCTGCAGTCATTTGTTTTGTTTACTAATGAGCGGTGCGTCCGCGCGTGTCGCGGCTTTTGGTTCAATTGTGTGTTTTTGATTGAGTGAAAGTCCTTTTTCAATTACTCTTTCGGCTTTTCCTATTCACGGGCTGGTTACTATCTATCAGTTTCTGTATTTTTTTTATCCCGCCTTAGACGTTGATGCTCTGGTTGACAGCTTTGCAAAACTGAAAACCCGGAGAAAAACTTTTTAATCTGGTCTTTCGAGAATACATCGTAATTTGTAAGTAATACATTGAGATACACTAGCTTCATGCTTCAACTTATTGTCTCCCCATTTTATTTTTGCCTCATCCCTCCATATTCCATCTATTTTATATATTCGCGGCGCATTTTGAAGTAGCTACGCGCACGCGCCCACGCGGCGCACGAGGGAGGGGCCAAGATGAGATGTCGTGGGAAGTTGCGAGTGTGGGGAGGGGGAAGGGGGGGGGAGGGGGGGTACTGTTGACAATATGGTGACGAAATATTGCAGACCCAGGGGCGGCAAAATGTAGCTTGCCCAGGGGCGGCAAAAAGCTAAATCCGGCCCTGAATTAAATCAAGGAGGTAGATACATATGTAGGGTTTCCCCATACAACTGAAACTAATTTTGCTCTGAGAGAATCATTTTAGTGATTGGTGTGTGTCAGTAGTACATGCTTTAGTTGACATTCTCTTTTACCTGAGAATTTTAAACTGCCATAAAAAGCCATTTTTGATTTGTGTTGATTTTGATCGGTAGCCATTTTTATCACTTTTTTCTTTCTATTTTGGCCAATGATGCTTCATTCAGAAGAATCATTAGTGGGAGAGGTAGGTAATCAATCTTTGATTTTCTATCATCAAAAATGTAAGTAATTGGTTAAACCACTAATATTTCAGTAGGTACAAGATGTTTTAGATTTTCCGTTTCTCTTTGAAGTTTAAAAACTCATTTTAAGTGGATAAATTTTGTGTGAGTTTTTCCTCCTCCTCAACGACATTCTCTAAAAAATTTGAGCAAAAATAACAAGCAAGATTTCCTTGAAAATATAAGTAGAATAAATAGGACAATTTTTGAACTCCTGAATCCAAGTACTTCCTTATTTTTACAATTTTAATGGCAAACTCTTTCATAGCCCAATCTTGAATATTATTTTGGGTAGATCCATATTTCAGTGCAGTGTATTGATGCAAAGCAGTCATTTCTGAAAAATAATTTTGCCCATTTTCACTCTTGCAATTTTTTAATACCTGAGGGAGCCATATCCTATCAAAATATTTTATCACTACATATCAAATTTCTACTTTTGAGAACTCGATCCTCCCACAATAAGTTCAATGAAAAAGGGAAGCATTTTATTCCCCCCTTGATATTTTTGGGTAACCTAGACCCCTGCAGTAAGTAGTTTTATTCTTTTTTTTTTTTTGCTCAACTCTTGAAATTTTTAGTTTTACTCATTATTTTTCCCGTAGTTACACATTGAGTTTATTTTCTTCAAAAGAGAAGAATCCCTCTTAAGTATAGCACAGCCAACTACCAGCACAGCATAATCTCTCAAGTGCTGAATAAATAAATTTCAGAACAGTTTAAGAATATCATGTTCACTTGTTTTTCCATGAAAAATAAACTTCTTGAAAAGTGCGCCTCTTATTAGGTACATCTCAAAGTCTGTAGCTGTGTACCCTCATAAAATCAATTAATTAACCAGTGATATTCATCCATGCCAGTGGTCAGAGATCAATCACCTCGCGTGAGTGAATTATTAATTAATTATGCTCATAATTCGCGAATATCAGTCCTACGATAATTATGAAAAAAGAAGGAAGGGGTGATCGGCCGTTTGAATTCGAACGCGAAAATTCGCGAATTCCTTTCCCGCCCTTTCTTTCATCCCCCCTCCCTCCATGTCAGCCGACTTTACCTCCCTCCCTCCCGCCTAGCGCCTGTCGGGCGACGGCCTCTCTCCTCCCTTCTTCTTCTTTCGCCTCTTCTGCGAGTTACTTGAGGTTATGTTCTTTCCTCTCGTGTGGTGACTGTGTTTTTGTAAATTTTATTTTTCCAGTGGAAAATTAAAGTTTGTGACTAGTGAATTTCGGACAACCGTCAAGAATCACCGTCATTTCTAAAGTAAGTTCCCTCTGAAACTTAAATCCCTGCCGTAACCGTCACTTTGATCATGCAATACTCCATGCTCAAAGTAGGTTAATTGATGCCCTGTTTTGGTTCTTAGAATTTGAGCCACTGCACAATTAACTTAAATCAGTATGACAGTTGAAGCCTGATTTGATTTCGCTTACCTCCCGATACGTTATTTAAGAGTCTAATGAGTCCAGAGTATATCCTTACTGATGTGAAATTTAGTCAACAATCAGCTCGAAGCATAATTTGCTACGCACAGATTGCTGCTGAAATATGTTTTCATTCGCATCAATGGAATTTTCGTACTCATATATCTTTGTCACATTCAATACTAAATGCAATTGAGTTTCTTACTGGTATCTTGGTTCCGGAGTGGTTATAGTTTGTAGAGCTGTGGCTCCTCGAACATGGAACATAGTCAAGTCCCTACAGATACCTTTAGCTACGCTAGGGTTTGGTACCTAACTCCTGGCTGGCTTGCACTTCAGACTGTTCCACACGACTTTATATACTTAGTAATGACTTCAGAAGCTGTCATTCTCCTAAAGTTAATGATTTGACCGGTACTTTAATAACAGGCCTCTGCAATGTTTTGAATTGGTGATCACTTCATGATCATCGGTACTTTCTGTTTCGAAGTTGGGTTTATTATTTGTACGTTACAGGAGAAGACTATGCAGTCTCTCTGGGAGTATAATGTTTGAGGTTTGTGTTTAGAAATGGTTGAGTTGCCAGAATTCACTCTAGAGTCAAGTTGTTAAACTTCAAAATCTTGTGAAGCTGCAGGTGTAATCAATTTTGCACTATCAGCATGATTAATTAATTTTTGAAAGGGGCAGTGACTCGTGATCTTTTTCACAAAATTTGAGAACTGAACAAAACCTTTAAAGACTGTGGATGCTAAGTAGTAAATTTTCTACTGTCCAATGATGGCAGTTCCGCAGTAAGTTCAAATCATCCCTAGATTTTGAAAAATGTAGTTGTTGAGTTGTCCACTATGTAGACGTTTTCATTCACTGCGTCTAGATATCAATGGCTAACGAAAAATATTGCTTATCTGCAAACTGACAATTTTCCAGAATCAAGAGAAAACTTCACCATTTTTTTAATTTTAAGGATAGATTCGCAATTTTTTCTTACAACGTCATCGAGGTGTTCCTCCTCAGAATTGGAAAAAACTAAAATCACCAGCTCCCTTATTTTATACTGTAGAGTGTGGCAAAATCGCCAACTCACTTTCAGCCAAATTGGATCGCGTAAGGCAGAGAGGAACCAAGTTATATCAGGTATTGCCAAATTTAACTGGGCAATTTCATTTTTTACAAGAGAACTTTTGTGCTGGTTTTTTTAAATTTTTGCCTCGCACTATGTAGATAATTCACATCACAAGAAATTTGCACAAAAATCAGTGCAACCGTTTTCATGTAAAAAATTAAATTACCCTATTAAATTTGACAATAGCTAATGTGACTTGGTTCCTTTCCTTCCTGCTTAACGCGGTCCAATCGTCTGTTAGGCGGTATCGTTTGTTAGCCTGCGATATGGAATTATAAAATTTTAAATCCTTTTAAATACACGGAAAAAAAAATTGCTGATTCAACAATTCAATTACTAAAAACAGTGAGCGCAATGTTTCAATGCAGATTTTACAACAAAAAAATGCTACTTTAACCACATTGTGAACTAATTTAACCACGGGGGTGGTTAAAGTAGCATTTTTTGTTGTAAAATCTGCGTTGAAACATTGCACTCACTGTTTTTAGCAATTGAATTGTTGAATCAGCAATTTTTTTTTCCGTGTAGGCTCTTAACGTCAGGACTTCCACAGTCAGGGAATACCGGGAAATGTTGGGGAATTTAAAAAGTCAGGGAAAATGACGAAAATTTCGAAATGTCAGGGAAAATTTTTCAAATCACCTTTATTTGCTTCCTAGACCAGGTTTGACGTTTCAAACCACAGATTTTGAGTGAAAACTATTTGAAATTATGTCTTTTTGACCATCAAGCGTACCTTCAATTTTCAGGGAATTTTACCAAAATGTGACAGGGAAATCAGGGAAATGTCAGGGAATTTCAATTTCATCATCCTGTGGTAACGCTGTAAACGATTTTTTTAAAGGAATTTCCCATCGCACCAGCGTTCACTGGGAAAAAAACACATTGGATCTAGAGTCCAGACTCTTAAAAACATCGACAAGAAAAAATACTCTTGATTCAGTTGGATATTTGCTTAAATCAAGAACCAAGCCTCTTAATTTGAGCGGATTTCCTTTTGATTTTAGCAAAAATCTGATTGAATCAAGAGTATTTTTTCTTGTCAATGTTTTCAAGAGTCTGGACTCTAGATCCAATGTGTTTTTTTTTCCAGTGTTATCTGCTATCATATCTGTCGTTCCCGGGAAAACAGCAAGGCCAATCTCAACTTCGCACGAAAAATTTGAATACTTCGCCGACCCGCGTTAATCACCAACGCCGTTACCTCCTTTCGATTTTAATCCGCAGGAATTCCGTCTCTACGTGCGGAAGCGCAGCGGAGAAAGTCGTCAGACGTTTTGAATTCGAGCTGTGTGAATCACCCGTCGTTAAATAATTAAAATTGTCGGCGTTTTCGGCGGTCCAAGGTCGGAGCGATGTAGGTATTTGTTTACTGTAGTCGTTGCAGGCCGAAAACGAGCCAGCGCAGAACCTGAAATTTTATATCATATCCGAGCCGAACACTGCCGCGTTAAGGAAAAACGCCGTATGAACCTTCAGGCATTGCCAAATTTCTCCCGGCAAATCACTAATTTTCGGGAAAATTTTTTAATGTTTGCCTACCAATTTCTTAGATAATTTTGTTCGTATTTTGATCTAAAACTTCTGAAAATTTCAAGGAAAAATATTCACAATTTTCCCTAAAAATAAACATTTTATCGAAGGAAATTTGGCAACTCTCGAATGTTCATACGGCGTTGCCATATTTTTCTTTTAAGAACAAACGAATTTACTTGAAAAATTGTGAATATTTTTCTCAAAATTTTTCCGACGATTTTGTTCGCAATCATGATTAAAGCATCTGAAAATTTCAAGGAAAATTATGCATGATTTCCCTCAAAAATACATGCCTTATGCGGAAAAGTTTGGCAACTCTCAAATGTTCATACGACGTTCTTCTTTAGCACATGACGGGCGGACGCGACGGTTTGTAGAGTCCCTCGCTTGCGGTTTCAAGCGGTGCGGTGACTGGTGAGAATTTTTATTCTCATCTTCCAGCCGCAAAAATTCTACGAATCGATGGAGAAATTGCGGGTGTTAAAATTTGATGGGTTTCGTGTTCAAGAAAACCACTGAGTGAATTGAACACGAGGATATCCTTGGTTCATGAAATGAACAATTTGCATTCTGCAAAAAGGTGCCTAGATTATTCCGATATCGCTAAGATTGTGCAACTTTTTTTACCCTGCAAATAAAAACTGTTCATCTAAATGAGTTTTATCCACTACCGATAAACTATAATTTTAAGACGATAATTACCTCTGTAAAAAAATTTTGGGTGATTTCAGCAACACAGTTGCAAAGAATGTAAGCAGCACAATCTTAGCAACATTGGATTGCTCTTGGTTCCTTTTTGCAAAATGCAATCCAATTATTGGAAGAGATATGACGGAATGGTCTAATCTGCTGTAATGCATGTTGACGGTGTAACTGCCAAACCACGTATCTCGTTTGCGGTGTTTTCACATATTCGCTCCCATTTTATTTTTTGAAGGAGGGATGAATCGGCAGCAATTCTTGAAGTTTTTAAGGAATTTTATTCGGCCAGAGAAGAAAAAATCACGAAATTTTTAAAGAGTTGGCGTTTAGTAGTTTTCAATTTCAGAAATAACTAAGTACTTATAAAAAATCTACGACATCGCAAACCGAGATACGTATGGTTTGGGAGTTGCACCGTTGATGTGTTCAAATTGGAAATGCCGCCAGATGACGTCACTATAGGCAGTATTTTTCTCGCTTTTAATCTATTTTCCTACAATTTTCTATATCAGAAAAACGTATCTACTGTATAAAAAATACAGTGAAATCAACTCGTTAAACACTTCCGATGAAGCAAAAAAAAAATTTGCGTGCACATTTTCCACTGTTTCTGAGAAGGCCGAACGGCGAAAACAATTCAGATAATGGAAAAAGTTTGATTGTTTGCTTAGAAGAAGAGGTTTTTTTTGGCATGTGTGATTCAGTTCCAAAAAAAATCTTCTCCATGGCCAAAAATATGAAAATGTCTGGTCCTTTACTTCGACCGCGTTTCAAGCAAAAAGGGACCCGGTGTACACAAAATGCCGTTCGGCCGAAATTTTCATGCAGTCAGGGATTTTTCCCTCACTCACATCCAAAAAACTTCCGCACGTTTCCAAATTTTTCGAAGCGATTACCGTTTTTTATTCCACTCCTTTATTTGCTTCTTATTTATTACAAATTCCACCGGCAGTGTTCGAAGCGTTTGCAAGAGATGACATTTGTGCGTATCATTTTCATTTAAAAGTAGACGCAACCTACATTTCATGGCGAAACACTTGATGCAACTATTTTGACTGCCAAGAAGATAAAATTGCATATCCACAAAATGAAGGAGAACGTAAACTCTTCTCGGGCGACCCAGAGACTTGAACGCGAAGTAGGAAAGTTTGATGTTGCGGAAAAAACGATACAAATATTTTAACTTCCAAGAAGGTAAAATTGCATATCCACAAAATGAAGGAGAACATGGTGTCGTCAAACCCAACCTTCAGTTTGTGTAGGTAATCGAACGTTCGGTTTCACGAATTAGAAAATTGGTTTTATTTTTAAGAGTTGGACGCTGAACTCACTTATTTTTACGAGAACTCATGACTAGGATGCTGATAATTTGTTAAAATTAGTGTGAACTCACTGATTTTTACAAATCTAGGGGGAAAGCGTTGAAATTTTTCCCGTTGAATTACTGCGCAAGTGTTGAATGTTTTAAGAAGATTACTGCTCAAATCTCAATTTCTTGAAAAAAATCACTGCGGAAGCGTTAAATTGTCAAGAAATTTACTGCGAAAGCGTTGAATTTGTAGAAAATTACGGAGAGCGCGCAAAGTCTGTGCGCCAGCTCAAAGTTTTTCAGATGTGAGTGAGAGAAAAATCCCGTGAAATCGCATGAAACATTCGGCCGAACGGCCCCAAAATTCGACTTTGGCCATCGATATTTTTTATCACGTCTGCGTTTCAAGTCAATTTCCGACCGATTAAAAATAACTCCGCTGACCATCATTCCTCTTGGTGTAGGTATACAACTTTCAATATGTTGCAATGGAGGTACGCAATTTTCGACTTAACTACCGATATTTTGGATAGCCTTTGTAAGATAAACCAATTTTTGACGTATCTAAAATAACTCCACATCGTCACCTTCCGCCCAAAGTGCCGCACAAGCGCCATACAGCGTTTCAAAATATTCGCCGCCTTTTCATTTTTTTTTTTTTTTTTTTTTTTTTTTTTTTTTTTTTTTTTTTTTACATATTTTTACATATTTTTACATTTTTTTAGAAATCGTTGTTTGAATATGTTTGAAAATCTCACTGAATTTTATCGGCAGCTCAAAGGAAATGCAGTGAAATTTTCGAAAAGCTTCGTTGAACAATTTCTCTGTAAAAAAATTAAATGGCGGCGGAAATTTTTGAGCGTCGCATGCCGCTTGTGGTACTTTGGCCGAAAGATGACGAAATATTATTTTCCGGTTTACATAGGTGCAACGCAGCACAGTATGGAAGTTCGCCACGAACACCATATTGCCCTTAGGTGCATTCAACCTGACTTGTCACACTCAATTGGACGTATTTATTCTAAAAAGAACTATATGCATAGGATTTACGTGAAATATAGTTCCTTTTAGCATAAATGCGTCTAATTGCCCCTCGAATATCCAGAATATCCGATCTGAACGGCAATTCAGCAAACGGTCATTGTGCTTACGCGATGCTTATCACCCGAGAGCTTTCATCGCGAATTTTCCCCAACAAACAACTTGAGAGCGTAGTAAACTGGCGGATTAGCAGCTAGTCAAACACTCGTGAAACGAAACGCACCTCTAAAACGATGGCACGACAAATAGAAAGTGGGTTGTTTTTTTCGGCCCACTTGGCTTGACGATGTCTCTCCATGAACTTTTAGACTCGAGTCTATTATGCTGAACTGAACTCGAGAAGAGATGAGAGTACTGAAAATGGGTCAGTTGCGGTTTTTATACATACTTGTTTTAATACTTTTTTTTGTATTTAATAGTCGTCCAATAAGGACTTTAGGGTCACAGAGGAAGGAGAGGGGGCGACTCGACACCCTAAGAAAGAAGTAGCGAGTCGGAATTGGGGTGACAGTTTTCGGAAGTGAAAGTTCGCTTTTTGTTAGCTTTCTGGCGGAAAAATCTCAATCCGTTCCCGCACTGGAAAAAAAACACATTGGATCTGGAGTCCAGACTCTTGAAAACATTGACAAGAAAAAATACTCTTGATTCGATCGGATTTTTGCTTAAATTAAAACGAAATCCGCTTAAATTAAGAGGCTTGGTTCTAAGCTTGATTCTGATTGAATCAAAAGTACTTTTTCTTGTCGATGTTTTTAAGAGTCTGGACTCTAGATCCAATGTGTTTTTTTTCCAGTGTACCATAAGTTTAAGTGTTTTTCTGAGACACTGTCTTTAATTTTTTGAGCATTTTCGGGATACGGTCGAATTTTTCATCTTCGTTTCAAATTAAATTGGTCTCATATTGATTCCAATAGTTTACAATGGCTGCATTTTTTAATGAAAAAGTTCGCTGTCACGTAAATGTGGAAGAAAATTTTTGGGAAATGATATTGAGGACTTATAAGAAAAAGTATGAAGTCCAACCCAGCCGCAAACACAATATCAAAAGAAATGAGAGCGTTGTTGATACACCTTTAAATCCAGCTCAAGCTCTAGCTTCCAGTGTGAAATATAAACATTCTTATAGGTCAGACGCACGAAAAAAATATAAACCGCGGACTGAACCGAAATATAAATCAACGAACTAAAATAGATAACTAAGTGATAAAAGTAATAGAGACAAAATAAATTACTTTTTATTAGGGATATTAATTTACGCCTTTGTGTTATTTATCTTTGCTTGAGTTCATCGGCGAAGTTTATTTCCATTCATTCAGATTTGGAATGGTTTCATAAACATTTTAGTGATAATGAAGTGTGAACACTTCAGAGTTTACAAACGATTTCCTAGAACTTTTCAGGCTTATAATAACCCACCACTATGATCATAGCGGGTCCGCTGAAAAATCGAGTTGCTCTAACTCAAAAGTTAAATGAAAGTTCAAACTTTGCTCAGGATCGCTCCAGTTTAAGTATAGGGGAAAATCGCGTGACCATCGAATTCGCATGCAACTAGTGACGAAGTTTCCTTCCGGATTTCCATTTTGGAGGTAGTGCCTGTTGCAGTTCTTCCAGCAGTCTCCCTGATTTTTTTTTTACTTTTCACGGAGACTGTTACGGCAACGTTTAGTGGGCGACTCGACTCAAGGATATAGATTTCGATTGTTTTCAAGAGCGGGAAGTATGATTTTATGCATCGAAAAACAGTAATATCTTGCCTAGAAGTGCATTTTAGTAGTTTTTGATGCGCGAATCTTATTATATCTACGTAAAAGTTTGATTTGAACACTTGAAACAGATGGCTTAAATTCGCACTTCGTCTTTTGGCCCATAGTATCCAAGCTGTAAGATCTCCAAAACCAGCATTTGAAGTTTTAATTTGTTGTGTTAAGAGGTGATAGAACCTAGCATAAAAGTTAGAGAGCACGGATGATAGGTGGCAAGGCGTCGCGTCGCGCCATAATGAAGATCAAGGATTATGAAAATGACGGGAAAAAGTACGGCGAAATAGGATACAAATTAGCGTGCTCGTAGGTCGAGAAATTGCCTATCCATGTACAGTGAAGGCAAACAGATGAACGTAGTATGGACACCACGCCGCGCGCCGCTTTTTTGGTGGTATGTAAAACAGGATACAAATCAACGTGCTCCTAGGTCGAGAAATTGCCTACCTATCCACTTTGAAGGCGAGCATGTGAACGTAAAATAAACCATTAAACAACGAATATCAAACTAATGTAAGATAACGTACCTGCGTTCTCGTGACTTCTGATGTCCTTCGGTGAAACGTGTTTTTGAAGATTTAAATAACTAAAAGTTCGACTGCTAAGAAGAATCTTAAAATTTTAAGAAAAACTTCAAACAATCCTTGATCATTTTTTGGTCTTGAGCATGTCTGAAATTTAATGCTGATAGATTCTGAAAACCGGTGACCACACTCTCGTCCACTTCGACACGATGTTGGCAGAAAAACTTTCGAAGGCTGCCGACGATGGCTGTTGGTGTTGGTGTCCCTGCGGTCGTTATTGGTTTTATCGGGTTGGGGCTGGCGCGTGGCTTTCCTTATTTCCATAATCTTCACTATCATTACTGATTACCAAATGCGCCCTAACGAGATCTTCGACTGATAAAGCACTGCTGTTGTCGACAATCCTGATATCGATGCCAACAGATTCAAGCAGCATTGCTGCTTTAGTCAAAGTTTTGCCTCATTCTCGTATATTTTGTTGAACAACCAAACAGGTAACTGGAAATGCTACGTGGGACAGGTCTCTTGAAAACCTGGAAAATCTGATTTTATCGTCTGATTTTTTTTTTTTTCGCTTTGCCTATCAATTTCAATAATCAGCCCGCAAGGCTGCATGGAAAACGACTCAAGAGGTGGGTCCTAGAGTGGTCTCACTGAGGTGCAGCATCATTACTGCCGTGCTAAGGAAGAACGCCGTATGAGGCTTTAGGCGTTGTCAAATTTCTCCTGGCAAATCACTAATTTTCAGGAAAATTTTTGAATATTTGCCTACCCATTTCTCAGATAACTTTGTTTGTAATTTGATCTAAAACTTCTGAAAATTTCAAGGAAAAATAATCACAATTTTCCTCAAAAATGAACATTTTATCGAAGGAAATTTGGCAACTCTCGAGTATTTATACGGCGCTCTTCCTTAGCACGGCAGCATACTGCTGCGCTAAGAAAGAGGGCCGTATAAGCCTTAAGACATCGCCATATTTCCTTCTATAAAAAAAAAACGAATTTACTGAAAAATTGTGAAAATTTATCTTAAATTTTTCAGACATTTTTATTTGCAATTTAATCTAAAATATCTGAAAATTTTAAGAAATTAATTGCAAAGTTCCCCAAAAAAATTATTGTTTTAACTGGGGAAATTTGGCAACTCTTGAATGTTCTTACGGCGTTCTTCCTAAGCATAGCATGGCAGAATAGGTCCTAGTCCTTTTCTCAGGGGGTTCGATGTCAAAATTTTGGTTAATACGGGAAGTAAATCACATAACAACCCTAGCTCTCTGTCGACAATGGACCACTAGACAAGGTACGAATTTCAGCATTCTGATACAAGTTTCTCAATCAAAATTTCACGTAGAACACGATACGCACAACGAAAATTACCAAAATCAACTCCTGACGAAGATATTTAATGATTCTTGATGCGTGAATTCAAACCACCCGCTCATGAAAACTCAATGCTCTACGTGATTCACATCGCGCGCTAAATGTTTATCATGACAGTCTCTGCGATACAAAAATCTTCAACTTCAATCTTGACACTTTGGCTCAGCTATAGCAAATTACCGATAGTTTGAACAACACATGGTGGAAAATGAACATTGCTCGATTGAGAAGCTTGCTGAAACCGTTGTAGTGCGAGATTTGACTCACGTAGAGCTTTGAGTTTCTTGTGAGCGGGCAGTTCAAATTCCTCGTAATCAGTGTGAAATAAAAACGTTAATATCTTCGTTAGAAGTTGATTTCGGTAATTTTCATAGTGTGAATCGTGTTCTACGTGAAATTCTGGTTAAGAAACATGTATCAGATTGCTTAAATTCGTACCTTGTCTAGTGGTCCATTTCAAGAGAAAATGCCAGTTAGTTTTCTTGAGGAAATTTCCTTAAAAAAACGAGTGGTGAATACCAACGTCGCAATCGGAGGAATGCATTTTCCCAGTACGATATATCCATTGTTTTCTGCGCTAAATTCACCGCAAACTGTACCAATATCAACACATTTGTGTTGGTTTTGGTTTCACTTCCTATTTTAACCAAAAGTAACACACGAACACAAATAGCCTTCCAGAAGAGCTATTTTTGACATGTTATGAGACCCCAAAATATACTTGAGTGGTGTAGGTTTGACCTGAAAGCAGGGCCGGATTTACATTTTTAGCGCCTTAGGCTAAACTTTGGGTGGCGCCCTTAAAAGTAGGAGAGGGGTCTCTAGACGCCTCTCCCCTCCAGATCAGAAGGAGGATGTTAGATGCCAGGAAAATGTTCCAATTCACCTTTAAAAAAACACGATTTCATACAGTTTTGAGGTACGTTCACGTTTGTAAGTTGGTTTTGGAAAATAAAAAGAAACAAAAGACTCATTAAATTAAAAAAAAAAACAAAACAAAAATTCTTAAAAATGTTGCGCCCCTCAGAATGTTGCGCCCTAGGCTACAGCCTATATAGTCTATTGGTAAATCCGGCCCTGCCTGAAAGCTCAGATATTGAAGGAGATATTAGCCCTGAGGTCTCAAGACAGAGCTTCCCAGGTTGTAGAAAAACGTGGTATATATGTATTAGTGTTTGCAAAAATTTGAGGAAAGTATCCTTCTGTAAGATAAGGTCTCTATTACTAGATCCTGTCTTA
Organism: Bemisia tabaci; assembly: GCF_001854935.1. Taxonomy (NCBI): domain Eukaryota; kingdom Metazoa; phylum Arthropoda; class Insecta; order Hemiptera; family Aleyrodidae; genus Bemisia; species Bemisia tabaci. Next base: position 1,536,201 of record NW_017547142.1, on the reverse strand, counting down.
TTTCTAGTTCAGACCCTGCCCATTGGCCCATTGCCTCGCCAAAAGCTGACTCAGCTGCGCGGGTGGCTAATATAGTGTGACGAGAGTGATGTGTCAGCGAAGAGCGGGACACTAGGTTTAGCGCCGCGGTAGGCAGTCGGGAACGATTAGCGAAGCAGCTCTAGTGTCATCGGAGCTGATAAAAAGAATAAGAGCCGGTGATAACAGCTCAAGTGCTTGCATGCAAATTTCTCCCGCCCCCCTACCTCAGGGTCCCCCGCTGTTTTCTGCACTTCAACTCCGGTGTCTCATGCCCCTGGCCGTTTAGGCCACCCGCGTAACTTCTCTTGTGCACACATTCGGCACGAGTGCCTCTTTGCTCAGTCTTTCTCGCTCGTCTGTGGCCGTGGCTCGTGTTGTTAGTTGATTGTTTGGTTAGAAAGTGCCCCCGACGAGTAGGCTACCCGCGCGACGCTGCGCCTAATTCGAGTTTCAGCGGGTCCGTGTTGTGTGTGTTGTGGCTCGAAGGATTATTGTGTCCCTTTGGTTAGCTGCTCCGTGCACGAGTCGGTGAGTTGTTACCATCAAAACTCAAAATCCGTCTGACTGTCATTCACTGGGGGAAAAAACACATTGGATCTAGAGTCCAGACTCTTAAAAACATTGACAAGAGAGAATACTCTTGATTCAATCGGATTTTTGCTTAAATCAAGAACCAAGCCTCTTAATTTGAGCGGATTTCCTTTTGATTTAAGTAAAATCCTGACTGAATCAAGAGTATTTTTTCTTTTCAATGTTTTCAAGAGTCTGGACTCCAGATCCAATGTGTTTTTTTCCCCGAGGTTGCCAGGTTGTGGAATGAAATGTGGGCTTTTTACACGGGTTTCAGTGGAGAAAATTGCTGATTTGCCAGCTCTATCAGGCAATACTGCACCGGAAAAAAGGAGCTTGGATCTACAGTCCAGACTCTTAAAAACATTGACAAGAAAAAATACTCTTGATTCAATCAGATTTTTCCTTGAATCGAAGAGCCGAGCCTCTTGATTTAGGCGGGTTTCCTTTTGATTCAAGCAAAAAGTCCGATTGAATCAAGAGTATTTTTTCTCGTCAATGTTTTTAAGAGTCTGGACTCTGAAATCCTAGCGACTTTTTTCCAGTGTGACGATCACTGTATATCGCAGAGGTTAGCATAAAGCTAATTTTCTGCTTACGACTTGAGGTTTGGACAAGCTCAGGAAGGCGGAATTGGGAATTTCTTGTGGTGGACATAGAAGAGCATTTCGTCGAGGGAGGTCAAAGGGGCACAGTAAAGCACTCTCTATGGAGAGTTGGGGGGACTACCCCAGCTTTAAGGGTGGTTCTGGGGCTCTCCATAAAAATTTTGAAAATTGAGACGGTTCAAGAGCAATTTTGAGATGTATTTAGTGAGAACTGTTTTGAAATAAAAGTTTAGTGATAACAGGAATGTCATGCGCAGATATGTCGAAAAACTTATATTTTCCGAAGGATAGGTCAAGCAGAACTCCGGTGGGGGCAGCCTCATAACCAATTCTGCCCATGCTAGACCTAGCCCATTAATAGGAGAAAAACGTGTTACATTAATGGTTAAATGGTTTCATTGCAGTCTCGCTGCACCTATAATCTACTCGGTGAAGTCCAAAAAACGCGTTATCCTTACTTGAAGCATTGCAAATTTCCGTCTGTGTCGCTTTGTTACCGTCCACAGCAAGGGGAATTTGACCCAACGGAGGCAAATTTTCCGGGTACATAGAATACGTATCTATGCTAGAAGGAACTATGTGCATAGGTTTTGCGTGCAACATGGTTCCTTTTAGCATAAATACGTTCATTTGATGAATTTTCACAAAATTCCTCGTGATTTTTTCTAACTTTTTAACGGATATGCTCTAAGAATTTCACTCAAAAATACGGGATAATTTTTCTCCTGGGGAAAATCAAATACGAATGGCAATCTTTTTTCTTCTTCTTTTTTTTCCTTTTGTGTCGCAATAGGTGGTTTTAAAAGCGTGAAATCAAATTTTTGATAGACAAACGATTTTGAATGAACACAATCCGAATAGCAGTTTCCATAGTTCTACAATCGCTGCATATTTTCATTTTTCGAAATGAGTTTTAAGGTTTTTGTTCCAGGTTTATGAGTTTAAAATTTTTTTAGGAAATCGGACAATGTTCCGAAAAAGGTAAAATTATTGATTGTTTAGTCCATGAACTGCATTTGATTTTAACACTGGAAAAGAAAAAGCACCTTGGATCTAGAGTTCAGACTCTTGAAAACATTGACAAGAACAAGGACTCTTGATTCAATCAGAATCTAGCTTATATCAAGGACCAAGCCTCTTAATTCAAGCGGATTTCGTTTTGATTCAAGCAAAAATCCGATTGAATCAAGAGTATTTTTTCTTGTCGATGTTTTTAAGAGTCTGGACTCTAGATCCAATGTGCTTTTTTCCCAGTGAAAGCATTGTAAAAAATTCTTCACTACAAAGCTGCACATCAACTCGTGTGCATTTCAAACTACCAAGTTGAAAACTGAAAGACCTTCAATTGCCTCTAAAGGGTGTTAAACGATCAGCAAATTCAATTTATTTACAAATACGCCTACCACTCCACTAATCGGCGAACCGCGCTCGAAAAAACTCGCTCAACCCGTTGCTGTGTTGCCAATAAAACTTTAACGAAACCTTTAAGAGCCTCTCAAAAAGTTTTTTTCCGCATCAGTAACCAGGCATGAATGATCGATTTTTGATGTTTCCCCATTTGAAACTTTGGTAAAGAATCGATTAATAAGGTGTTCTCAACGAGCACCCTGTTTATCGATCCTTTTCCATAGGTTTAAATGGTAGATCAATCGATGTATCTCAAAGCACGTTACGCCCATGCTTTTTCGCCTGTTTTAAGGCTCTACCTAATTGCAAAATGAAGTCCAAGTGGATGGATTTAAACAAAGTCAATTTCACGTCATTTTGCAATCAAAAACTACAAATTTTGGCTACCTATCAAAGCACCTTTCTGTATAGGGACTCTAACGGCACGTATCTTGTTTCTCAGATGAGTCGGGAATAGTAGCTCCTCATTCCAAAATGTATTCCTTTTTAACTACTTCAGTCATTGTCCAATATCTTTCATGTTATATTTTCTTTCGCACGAAAACCAAACGACATTTTACATCGAAATTTAGTCAGTTTTTATTATGCACTGGAAAAAAAAACTTGAATTTTTCAAGGCGTTCTTTTGTTTAGTGTTCCGATTAAAAATTAAATCACTGAAATTAGATAGTGATTAGATCATCATTGAAATTAGACACTTTAAAATTCAGTTAAATATAGACTGATTCCGATCGAATACGCCCAATTTTAACTATAGTTCCACACCTTCATGATGTTCAGTAGTCACTGAATAGTGAGTACAATTTTTTTTCCGATGGCATCTGAAACTGGTTTTAAATTTTAAAGCGTCTGAATGAAAAACTATCAAACCTGGCAAGCGCGGGAGCAGTCAGGACCTCTCCCCCCTCCCCGCCCGCCTTCGGGAGTGGATCCAATCATCCGAGCAACGGGTATTGCACATGAATAAACGGAGCTTTAAATAATCGCAGCAGACCGCATTGAAATGCCTCTCAAGGCCGCCAGTAAATTCCGTCAAAGGTAAACCAACTGGGGAGTTCTGGTTTGAAGAAAGTGTAGCGCTCCCCTATTCCTACTCCCTTCTTTTCCTCCTCGAGTTTGTTAGTTACACAAGGTTGCGCTAGACGAGGTTAGAAACAGAATCAAAATACACGTTTTTCCATTGAAATTTTACACATACGCGAATAGGAACAATATATTCTAGAGACCCCACACTGATACCTTCCCCATTTGTATCATTTTCAGATCAACGGTCTAATCCGTTTTATGATGACGGATGAAAGAATAGAGCGATTTCTTTAGCCACCCCAAATTAATTTGAAAAATTCACATGGCAAAGTTCTTACCGAGATATTCATCCATCACCAATAGGAGCATTTTTTTATTTATTCTATCGAAGCTACGGATCTAGTACCCGAAACTTTCGGCCTCCGAGCCCGGAATGGACGGTATGTCTATATAGTCTGTAACTTTTTTTCTGTGTGTTGTGGTAGAAATGTTTCAGAAGCTGGCATCTTTCAATCTGTTTTTGGGCTCCCTCTATCCATATTTTACCAGGGGTGGATACCCTCTCCGACGCTTATTTGAATCTTTCTAAAATCAAAACCCAAGGTTTTTTTTTTAAAATAAAAAAATCTTGTTTTTCGGTGTGGTATTAGATCAGTCATTATAGGTTCTTTTAAATACTTCCATTAAACACTTACAGAATATTTCCATTCGTTGTAGCTTGTTGGAGGTTTGAAGAAATAACAATGCGTAAATTTTCACGGTTGACCTTGACTTTGATTGCGGGTCAAGCGAGTGACTATTGAGCTCGAATCAAATTCCACTTAAACTCTTCCGCAGAACGGAAGTGACGGTCCCGAAATTGCAGGGCTCTCCCAATCAGCGCCCAAGACTTCTACACCTAGCCCGTCGTGGCCTTCAATTATTTTAAAGGCCCAGGAGGCCTAGTTGTCAGGTGAAGAAAAATTGCCTCTTTTTCACGGAAACAATCCCAACTATCCTCCTGGCTGATTTAGGCGCCAGACATAAGAGTTTATGCACCAGCCAGCAGCGGCACGGTTGAGTCTGCCAAAAGTTTGGTCGACCAAACCGTACTAACAATAAGTCTACAAAAGACCCCGTACTAACCATCTAAGCAGTGCAGTGGCGGATCCAGAGTGAGTCGAAAAGGGGGGGGGCATTTGCTAACGTCGAGTGGGGGATCTGGNGGGGGGGGGGGGACCCACCAGAGCAAGTTGTGCATCATTTGGAAGTTGAAAATGGACGAATAATAACTCTTTTGGCGCAATTGTATTTCAGTTTTTGAACTATTATTGCAAGTTAAGCCCCTTAAAATTTGCGGCTGGATACACTCGCCTCCATCCCTCTCCCTCTGCTGATACTTTAAGAGGAGCTACACCAGGCTTACGAGGCTGTAGCTACAAGTACAGTAGCTAAAAAAACTCCCACTTCCTTATGAAAAAGGGAGGGGGGGGGGAGCAGACCTAAAAAAATGAAAATCGGACGGTTAGTTTTCGAAATATGTAAAAAAAAGTGTGCTTAAAATTCGCTTTAGCGGCTTTCTTTAACGGTCAATACCTTGGTTTTCACGCGAACTCTAGAGTGCTTCCCTCTTTAAAACATCTTTTATAGTGACTATAAGTATAAACCCTGAAAGTGGTCGTTTTCAATCGAAATGTGCGGAATTTTTGGCATCTTCGGATCGCACCGCACGCCAGGAACTTTAAGGGCTGAAGAATTTGCTTCTCCTATTTTAAAGCATTTTACTTACTGCAGATAGGCTTAGGTAGTCAAAAGCCCAGATACACATGCGAGGTACAAGCGCTTATTGAATGTGAAACACCGATAGGCAAGGAGGATTTCGACCGCTTGACGTCGAGCGGTCGAAATCCTGGTTCACTGGAAAAAAAACACATTGGACCTAGAGTCCAGACTCTTGAAAACATTGACAAGAAAAAATACTCTTGATTCAATCGGATTTTTGCTTGAATCAAAACGAAATCCGCTTAAAGTAAGAAGCTTGGTTCTTAATTAAAGCCAGATTCTGATTGAATCAAGGGCACTTTTTCTTGTCGATGTTTTTAAGAGTCTGGACTCTAGATCCAATGTGTTTTTTTCCCAGTGTTTTCCATTGGTGTTTCACTTTCAACAAGCACTTCTAACTTCCAAGTGTATCCACCGTTTAAAGAAGTTCGGAGTCTGCTTTCATCTCGTACACCGAGCCAAAAATTGGATGTCACACGCGATTATAATGAGCAATTAGTCGGGGGTTTTCTCCAACAGTGAACTCACTCACTCAAAACGAATGCGTGGATTGATTTGTATGAAAGAGAAATTAGGAGAGAAATGTGTTCAGTTGAAAATCAGGCGCACGCACCGTCAAAAATTGAGTCGCACGAATGAAGCGCCTCTCGGATTATTCAAAGCTTTCCGTGTCATAGACTCTCTTTGTGTTTTAACTGAACGGAAGTACGCATGCTAATTGGGGGCCTTCAGCGTCAGATCCATCGATTATACGCATTAAATTTCTACCGCGGTAAGAAAGAACGCCGTATGACCCCTCAGACGTTGCCACATCTATCGACAAAAATCGAATCTACTAAGAAAATTCTGAATATTTTTCTCAGCGCTGCCACAGTCAGGGAGAACCGGGAAATGTCAGGGAATTTTAAAAAAGTCAGAGAAAACCGGGAAATGTCAGTGGAAATGACGAATATGTCAGGGAAAATTTGTTAAATCACCTTCCTTTGCTTTCTAGAATGGGTTTGAGATTTTGAACAATAAATTTTGCCTGAAAACTTTTTTCAATTATGCCTTTTAAACCATCCACCGGATCTTCAATTGTCAGAGAATTTCACTAAAATGTGTCAGGGAAATCAGGGAATTGTCAGGGAATTTAATTTTCTAAATTCTGTGGCAACCCTGCATATTATATCGATGGAAATCGAATCTTTAAAGGAAATTCTGAATATTTTTCTTCGAATTTTTCGGAAACTTTCGTTCGCAATCTAATCGAAAATATCTGAAAATTTCGAGGGAATATTTGCGCTTTCCTGAAAAATACATGTTTTTTCCGGGGAAATTTGGCAACGCTTGAAAGTTCATACGGCATTTCTCCTTAGCATAGCATGTTTGGCTTCGATTGTTTGCAAACACCTTCAGGTGAAATAATTGGTAGGCGAGTAGCTAAGCTATAAAATTCACATTTTTGAATCGGAGTATTCCCGATTCCCCTTCTCCCGATATCCCGAATTCCATGGAGGAAGAAAATGCGCAACAATGTCCACATTGAAAAGTCCGGAGTTCAACATCATACTAAAGTTTGCAACTGACCCTCGCCAAATGCAAATTAAAGTATGACAACGGAAATCATCTTCCTTTTGATCAATGATAAGTTTCGCACTCCCCACTTAAATCCATACCTGTCATTTATTCTTAAACCTACGGATTCACTCATTGTCTAAAACATTTTGACATAAAAAAAAACCTTCGTTTCCCATAAAACTCAGTTCTTTGCTAATCTTCGCAATGGACCACCAGACAAGGTACGAATTTCAGCATTCTGATTCATGTTTCTAAACTAAAATTTTACGTAGAACACGATGCGCACACCGAAAATTACCGAAATCAACTCCTTACGAAGATATATAATGATTCGTGATGCGTAAATTCAAACCACCCGCTCATGAAAACTCAATGCTCCACGTGATTCACATCGCGCGCTAAACGTTATCATGACAGTATCTGCGATTTAAAAATCTGGCAGCCTCAATTTTGACGCTTTGGCTCAGCTATAGCAAATTGCTCATAGTTTGAACAACGCATGGTAGAAAATGAATATTGCTCGATTGAGAAGCTTGCTGAAACCGTTGTAGTGCGCAATTTGACTCACGTAGAGCTTTGAGTTTCTTGTGAGCGGGCAGTTCAAATTCCTCGTAACCAATGTGAAATAAAAAGGTTAATATCTTACTTAGGAGTTGGTTTCATTAATTTTCGTTGCGCAAATCTTGTGCTACGTGAAATTTTGGTCAAGAAACATGTATCAGAATGCTTAAATTTGTACCTTGTCTAGTGGTCCATTCGGTTTGGGCGCTCCATCCATATCACAACAGCAAGTTTCCGTGATACCACTATTCAAGCTTCGATGTATGGAGGAGTATTATCTTTATTTGAAGACGCTTCTTCCTGTCATACTTGCGTTACGAAGACGGTGGCGATCTTCACCTGAAATATTGTGACACATAAAGTTGAATGCTTTCTGTCGCATAAAAAATTAAGTTGAACTTTATGTGACGGAATATTCCGGTTCGAGATCGCCGTGTCCTTCCTAACGCAGCCGTAACGTAAACGTAATTCCGTAACGGTGCTGATGAGGAAGAACGCCGTGTAAGTCTTCGAAGGTTTCTTTGTACAGTTTCTCAAAACGCCTTCAAATGACGGCGATACTCCGCAATACATCGAAGCTCGAACAGTGGTATGACCCAACCTCGTTTGTGTGATATGAAGTGCGCCAATGGACCACTAGACAAGGTACGAATTTAAGCATTCTGATACATGTTTCTTAACCAGAATTTCACGCAACGAAAATTACTGAAACCAACTCCTAACGTAGATATTAACATTTTTATTTCACATTGGTTACGAGGAATTTGAACTGCCCGCTCACAAGAAACTCAAAGCTCTACGTGAGTCAAATCGCGGACTACAACGGTTTCAGCAGGTTTCTCAATCGAGCAATGTTCATTCCCCACCTTGTGTTTCTCAAACTATGAGGAATTTTCTATAGCTGAGCCAAAGTGTCAAGATTGAGGTTGCCAGATTTTTTTTTAACGCAGAGACGTTCATGATAACGTTTAGTGCGCGATGTGAATCACGTAGAGCATTGAGTGTTCATAAGCGGGTGGTTTCAATTCACGCACCAAGAATCATTAAATATCCTCGGAAGGAGGTGATTTCGGTAATTTTTCTTGTGTGCATCGTGTTTTACGTGAAATTTTGGTTACGAAACATGTATCAGAATGCTGAAATTCGGACCTTGTCTAGTGGTCAGTTCCGTAACGGTGCTGATGAGGAAGAACGCGGTGTAAGTCTTTGAAGGTTTCTTTCCACCGTTTCTCAAAGCGCCTTCAAATGAAGGCGATGCTCCGCAATACACCGAAGCTCGAATAGTGGTATGACCCAACTCGTTTGTGTGATATGAAGTGTGCAAATTGAATTGTAATGACTGGCGAAGAACTAAGTTTGTTTGGAAACGAAGGGTCTGCGAGCTGATCATTGACATTGATAGACAAAGCAATAGACAAAGAAGACAAATGGAAATGGAGTAATTCCATTGGTTGAAACGGGTGGTTGTCATTGAATTAATCAAAAGAAGATTGGCTAATTCTTGGGTCCCTCGTCGGTTGCCATTAGTTAGTATTTTACGTAGGTACCTTCTTTGTTCATTGCAACCACCCGCTTCCACCAACAGAATCGCTCCATTTTCAGCGAGTCTTCTTCATCCATAACTTTGTCTATCAATTTCTATATTCAGCCCGCAGATGAGGGAAATCTCGAGTCCAAGAAATTCTAAGGAGCGTCTAAGAATATCGACCTGAGAGGAGGTTTTGAAAATATTCACTTCGTCTAGATGTTCTTAAAATGTGTGTATTTTTTACTATTGATTTTTTTTTACTTTGTTTCAGGTAAGCCATTTGATCAACTTTTCCCGCTATTAACTATCATTTAACGGACCATTCCCGTAATATGTGAGTAAGACTATTTGTTCTTTGTCTTATCTTTTCACCTCTGTTTCCTATGTCTAAAGCCTTGTCTATCACTTTCAACAATCAGCCCGCTGCCCTTGAATCAAATGTTTCATATTTTTCGTCGCGAGCTTTGCGGTATGTCGATTGATCTGCCATTTGGACCCATGAAAAGCATCGATTATCAGGGTGTCCGGAACGAGCACCTTAATAATCGATTCTTTACCAAGGCTTCAAATGGGAAAATATCGATAATCGATTATTTACGCCTCGCCATTGCTCAGGATCCTGCGATTGCGTAAAATATTTCACAGAAATTTCCTAGCCATTTATGTCGTTTCATGCACCCAGCCTGTAACAAAAAGATTCTCCCGGAAATAGGGATTTGGCGTCTCTCCTAACTATTTTATTTTTTATTACCGTCCAACACACCAACCATCAAAATAAATTCTTGGGTACGTGTAAATAACCATCTTACGAATCCTCCCATCAAAGTAGAATGTGACTTAGGTACGGAATTTCCGCGCAGCATCTGATCAGTGGCGAGGCATTAACGATCGATTATTATCAACATTTCTCCATTTGAAGTTATGGTAAGGAATCGATTATCAAGGTATTCGTTGCAAACACCCTGATTATCGATCCTTTTCCATAGCTATATATGGCAGATCAATCGACATATCGTAAAGCGCGCCACGCCAGTGCACCTGATGAAAGTTAAAACGTGCAGGAGGTTGCAGATTAGTTGCGGAAAGAAAATTGAAGAAAAGTGAAGTTATGCAGGTCTTTTCTCCCATCGGTCGCATTTTTAGCATGCTTTACATTTCCTCAGCGTAATGAGTTACCTCATAATTAATTAAAACAGGAATTGGAGCCCCAAGTAACCGGTATGAGTGCAGTAACTTGTCTCATAATAATTAAAAACATCATAATTTTTTCTCGGTACCGGCGACCTGCGTTTTGTCTCTCAACAATTTTCTCTAGATTTTCTCCGCGGTTCCTCGCTGAATTCCACGAAATTTTCTATGAAAATTTACGGGGCGAAACGAATTCTGAAGGTGATCCGTCCAGAATTCTGGCGTGGTCGAATTGGCTTGAGATGTATCTCATCCATCAATTCAAAAATTTTGAAAGATTTTGAATTTTTACCCGAAAAAAGAACGACTGTTCCTACGCATGGGCTGAAGGACTTATTCTCGACAGTGGCATGGTGTGCTTTGCGATATATCGATTGATCTGTTATGCAAACCCATGAAAAAGGATCGACGAAACAGAGTGTTTGCAGTGAACACCTTAATAATCGATTATTTACTATAGCTTTAAATGGAGAAATATACAATCGATCATTTACGCGGCGGCACTGATTCTCGACCAAAAAATTTGCAAAATTTAGTAAAATAAAGGCAGGATTTTTTCTATAAAAATTCGCGCATTCGATTTAGCGGTCAATTAGTGTATCGAATGCGAGATTTTTCTCTAAAAAGACTTCTGCTTTTATTTCTCTACATTTTACCAATTTTTTTGGTTTAGAATGGTTTTTGAGCTCGTGTTGGGGCTGTCATCCTTTTTCTAGCTAAAAATTCAAATCTGCCGAAATTTTTAATCGCTGCGATTGATGCAAATCAGTTCGACCATGCCAGAATCTGGGCGAAATCACCTCAATGGAAGATCGGGCGAGCCTAGTGTCAATGAAAAATAAATTTCAAGAAAGGCACTTTGTTTATTTCCACGTTGCTTACTTTTTCGCGCGGATAACGGTACGCTACGTTGCCATTTTGAAGCGGTAATGAGATAACCCGGCTGTTTAATAGATCGAAACCGGTCGTGATCTATGACCTCGACTTTTTTCTACTTTTTCCCATCGTCGAAACCCTTTCCTGCACTGCTAGTTTTGACAATCCTGCGGTGAAGTGGTTTTAGCGCTGGTTTTTAATGAATCTTGGTTCAAAAGTACGATACCTCCATAGTTTCGGACCATAGTATCTTCGCAAATTGACAATAAAACCGTTAAAAAATTAATGAGGTAATAAAACATGGAACTAGCTTAAACAGTTAGCTGTCGAAGTGAAATGACGCTATGTTTTTCTCGTTGGGCTTTTCCTTAGTGATTGATTATGCCAGTCTTTGTTGGTATTCATACAATCGAAAAAAATCAAGGAAATCGACGATTTTTAATAGACGAATGTACAATATTTCACCACCTCGTATCGAAAACGTTTTGAATTTTATCAAAAGATTACCTTTCCATAGCTTTCAAGTGTTTGCCTCTCATTTCGGTTAATTTAAGTTCAAATTCTGCAACGTTTGAAATAATTACGTAATCCATACCTATCAATCTATTCAATATGCGTGGACAATGAAAAATTTATGAGAACCTCATAAACTGTCCGAATTATAAACTATGGTTCATTTTAAAGGAAAGGAAAGGGGGAGGGGTACAATAAAAACACAAACACATTGATTGCCGCCTCTGGGCTACGGAAATTGTAAGTAGCAGTAGTTTTGGTGAAACTTAGTACTTGTGTTTGGAACCTATAGGCATCCTAATCTTCAGTTATCCAACACTCTCGAAATGATCGATCGAATTTGGCGGGAAAACCCCCCAACCCCCCTTCCCCCGAAACTGAGACGAAATGACATCAAGTAGATTGAATTCTTTGCAACATGACTTGTCGCGAAGTATTGGCACCGTGGATGAGGAGCTCCTTCCTAGTAGGTCGAAACCATTCGCAAAAATGACGGCTCCGGTCATCGATTTACAGTGATGCCGCTCCTGGCAGAAATTCACAATTCCCTCGCGATTTGCGGTGGGCATTTTCATTCTTTTATTGTAGCAAGCGGCAGCCTTCTTCGCAGCCTACGTCAGCAAGTGTCCGGTCATTAGCGCCTGCAGTCTGCGCTGAACTGTCAGATTTAGCGCTAAAGTGCATGGATTTTTCATTGAAGCAGTTGTATCACATTTTGCGATGAGGAACCACTATCTCGTGCTCATTCATAAAAGCACCTCTCTCCATAAGAAAACCAATGGCATATTTGTTGTTTCTACAATCAGCCAGAAATAGTGGTGCCTTATTGCAAAATGAAGTTCAGTTATTTTCCTGAAAGTTCACTGGAAAAAATAAAACACATTGTATTTAGAGTCTAGACTCTTAAAAACATCGACAAGAAAAAGTACTCTTGATTCAATCAGAATCTAGCTTAAATCAAGAACCAAGCCTCTTAATTTAAGCGGATTTCGTTTTGATTCAAGCAAAAATCCAATTGAATCAAGAGTATTTTTTCTTGTCAATGTTTTCAAGAGTCTGGACTCTAGATCCAATGTGTTTTTTTTCCCAGTGTTTTGCGAGCTCTGCGATGGTTCTGCTTTTACTAAAGCGAGCTTTTAAGTCCGGATAAAGTCATACATGTGAGGTCGCAATATGGGATCATCACGTCAGTATATAAGTAGAGCATGGTAGTTTTCCTCGCGCAAATTGTAGGTATTCTACGTGAAATGGGTCACACAATCTTGTGTTTCTTATTTAATATTTAGCAAGTAGCGGGTGCTTAGGGACCGTCCGTAAATTACGTTACCTAAGTAGGGGGGAGGGGTTGTCTAGCGGTGGATGACAATGGGCGACGGGGAGGGAGGGGTCCTAAGTCAAGGATGACGTAAGCTTTCCTGAAGACGAACAGAGCTGAAAATGCTTGCTTGAAGTTTGACTGTATCTACCGATTTTCATCGATTTTCTGTGTTTTCCGCAACTCATGGAGTAACTGTATCCTCACCTTTCGCTCTGTACCGATGTTAAATACTGATCATTCAACGCCACGGCAACTGTGTCTGCTGGTCCGCAGGTGAGACCACTGTTGCACTGCGTGTCGAAAGCACATGCAGGTCTCTCGTGAACAGACAAAATATTTTACAGGCCCCGCGTCGAGCAGCCTCCGCTGCGCTGGTGTGATACATACTCTCGGGGATCGGCACAATTTTCGGTGAACGGGGGTCGAGAAGCGCCTTCTTGAGCCACTTTTTTCGCAACCGAGACCCAGATTTTCAAGAAAATCTATCTGCGGGCTGATCGTTGAAATTGATAGACAAAGCTACACGAAAAACATGCATCACAATCCCAACTATACTCCTGGCAGCTTTTGCGCCAGACATTGAGATTTCCAGTTCTTTGGATGTTCAACGCACATCGGCTGAAAAATTACAGCTTACTGACGAAATTTGTGTTGCTTTGTGTTTCACTTCCTATACTAACCAAAAGAAACACAAGAGCACTAATATTTTTACCAGTGTTTATCATGTTTCAAATTCAAAAAGTCCTTATAATCTCCCCACGAAACGACTTCTGGGGAGCAATCCCTGGTAAAAATTGGCAGTAGAATCTGTGTTCCAAAATACCATACACCTACGGCCGGCTGTAAGATTTCCAATAGCTTCTTTAGCCGGCCGCACAATTTCTCATAGCCTTTTATAGCCGAGGTAAGTAACTCACAGTCAGGCGATAAAGTGTATGCTAAACGTCACTAATTACGGATGCTAGGACTTCGTGAGTTTTTGGACCACTGCTCTCTTTTTGGGCCGTAGTATCTTGATTTATTTTGCGAGGAAAGCTCCGTACTTTTGATGGATGCCTGCCATTCCTAATATATTAGAGCGCCTTCAGTTTCGTATGGTACTATGCAATACCTCTGGTGTGAAATAGTTACTTTAAGCGCCGTGGCACGCTGCGGTGCGGTAGGCGGGCAGCCAGCTCGAATCGCGCATTGGCGCCTACAAACCTAACAGGGATACTTCACGCGTCGCGCAATGCGTGAAGTATCCCTGTTAGGTTTGTAGGCGCCAGTGCGTCGCCGCTCCGCTTTGTGTTAGGCTCTAATATTTAATCTGGCGGAGTCAGCGTTATTCAACTCATGATTTTGAAATGTTTGCACATCCTGTATGAATTATTTTCGTTTTAATTGATGAAAAAAAATATGTATTAAAGGAAAATATAACGTGTGTTTTGTAAATATCAAGGTGGTTCCGCATCAAACTTAATGATTTCCAAATCACACAAATTTCTACACAATTTCTTATAGCCTTTTATAATCGATGGCGGAAAAGCAACAGCCAGGCGATAAAGTGTAAAGCCCAGCTATAGGAACTGTAGCCCGGCTGCATAATTTTTTATCGCTTCGTATAGCCCGGCCGTATGATTTTCTCCGCATTCTACAGCCAGCTATATGATTTTCTGTAGCCTTCCTTAGCCGGCTATAAGAATTCCTATGGTATTTTGAAACGCAGCTCTTATCGCCAATTTTTACCAGGGATAACACTCGATCAGCTCAGCTTGCACTTCTGTCTATCGCGCAAGTACTTTTCGCGCACCTAGAAATGCAAGCCTCAATGAATGACCCGAACTACTTTTAGATATTTTGGATTCAGAGCGCGGTCATCAATTTTTTCCCTTCCTCTTTTTTTCCCGAAGCGATGCAGTTATGAAACGAGCGCGCATCGAGCAAAAAACCCGCGAATTGTATAATCAATTGTGACGAAGTTTAATCACGAGCGGAAAGTTGAGCTTTCGCGGTTGTTCTGCTATTTTCGCTCCCGTATCAGTCGATCCTGACCCGTGTTTCATCGCGGGGGTCGTGAACTTTATACTTGGAGGTTTAAAAGGTGAGATCGAATCCGGTTTTTTAAGCTCAAGAATCTAGCATAGGCACGCTGAGCAGTTGCTCTGAAGACGATCCAGTCGTGCAAACAAATCAAGACCCTGGTAAAAATGGCAAGTGCTCAGATCAGTAGCACTTGCCTTTGGAACAGACCTAAGCACTGATGTCAGTGCTGCCGGGCGCTGATCTGCTACCTCAGTGTTAGGTCTGTTCCAAAGGCAAGTGCCTCTGATGTAAGTGGCACTGACCTAAGTGTCTCAGACGTAAGCGGAGTGGAAACTCCCAGAAATACTGTACAGGCAAAAATTTCGTTAATTACCGATCTGCCAGGTACGTTAAGTCACTATTTGACGATCAGGGAGGGCTGCTGTGAGTTTTCAATCCCAAGCAAGTATCACAATCTTCAGGGGACATCGCTCGTTCCCATGCGGTCTCCAATCTAAGTACAAACTACGCCCGACGTAACTCAACTTCGGTGATCGTCCTAGCGATTGAACCACTACACTACCTGCGCGTGTACGTGTTAGGGGCGTAATTTTACCATTTCAGGGCCCCCATTGGGGTAATTTTGCCAGCAAATGATGATTTTGTCTTTGAATGTGAATCCGATACTTAATTTTTCTATTATTCTTTTTTAATCAATCAACATGTAAATGAAGTTTTGTAAGTTACGTTTCTTTGAAAAAAAAAATGGATCGCACTAAAATTCAAAATTAAAGCTAATGATGCAAAAAAAATAATTAAAGTTGAAAGGATACAAAAAATATAAATTAGCAGATACAAAAATTGAGAGTAAAGGAGTAAAAAAGTTAGAAAAGAATTGAAAATAAAGGAGGAAAATTTTAAAAAAAATTGAGACTGAAACATTTTAAAAACAGTTAAAACTGAAAAAAATTAAAACCAAATTTAAAACTATTTTTTTTTATAAAAAGATAATAATGCTTAAATAAATATATCTAAATACATATTTTAGCGGTGATAATATTTTTATCGATCTCATTTTTTGTTGTGTTTTAATTATTTAAGTGCCATCTTAAACGAAGAGGGTAAAACAAATTATTCAAGAGTGTGGCTACTTAAACTAGTTTTCCTTCCCTCTTAGAAAATCCCACCTTCTACAAAATATGCCTCTCTGAAAGATAAAGTTTGTGGTCCCCGTGTCCCGAGGAAATATTCCCCCACGAAAATGAAATAGGGTGGGGGAAGGGGGAGCCATCTCTACTTTTTGGGAGTGAGTGCGGTTCGATTAAGATTGATGTCAGAGACTTACCCTCTGAACCAAGTCCTGACCTCAGTCCCGCTTACCTCAGAGACATCTCTGCACTTAGGTAAGTCTTTCTCCCGACGTCAGTGCCTCTTACCTCAGTGCTGACTTCTTGGGTAAGTGCGTTAACACTTACGTCAGAGAAAACTGAACTGACCTCAGAGCAAATTGCACTGACCTCAGTGGAAAATTCACTGACCTAACACTTGCCATTTTTACCAGGGGAGGATTTAGACACGTTATAGAGTGTATTGTAGTAGTATTAATAAAATAAACTCCTCATACACGGAGAAAAAAACTTCGTGCGTGGGACCCGAAGTTTAGGACATATGGAGCTCTGAAGTTTTCGGATTGAGCATCTGAAACTTCAGTTCTTAGATCTGAAGTACTTCGGATTTTACATCCGAAAAACTTCGGCTCTCACACCTGAAGTACTTCAGATGTAAGAACTGAAGTTTCAGTCGTGTGATCCCAACTTCGACTGCTAGACCCAAAGTTTCAGACGCTCAATCCGAAAACTTCAGAGATCCATATGACCTAAACTTCGGGTCCCACTCACGAGGTTTTTTTCTCCGTGTATAAACTTTCCAACTTGGCATTGCGGCCAATATCACAAAAAATCTGAAAAATTCCCGTAAGTTCGAAGTAATGCTTGAATGGGTCAGTTGTGCTGGTCACAAAATCGTGTTATGATGCTTGATTCTTGTAGATTAGCTAAACATAATAAGAGCTTTCCAAACAGCAATTTTCTACATTCAATATTAACTGAGATATCGTGCTTTGAAAAGTTAGGTTTACGACGTCACCTACCGCGGTAGTGACACCCTTGGTTTCTTCCACCTTGCTGTCATGAGTCAATGATGCACGCAATTGCTCTGGTTACTCCACATGAAACTCGGATGAAAGCAAGGTGGAAGATACCAAGGGGTCAGTACCGCATTGGATGACGTATAAACCGAATTTTTCAAAGCGCGATAGACTCTATTAGTGCCACGTCACAGTCGGTATCGATTGTATCGAACTGGATCCAAACAATCAAACATAACCTTACTATTCAATATGAAACTAAAGAATTTCAGAGATAATTCGCCCAGTTTGAGAAAAAAGTTGTGTTAGAGACAGCTCTTTTAATCGCGGAACGTTCCCGCATTGTTAAGTTGACGGGATAAAGCAGTTTCAGAAAGGTGAAAATACCCACGAGGGCCACCATGATTTAGGCCACTCCTATGCCACTCCAGTTTCTTGGCTTTTGACGGTGAAATTCTGGGAGGGAGGTGTCAAGATGAGGTTATGTTTGATTGTTTGGATCCAGTTCGATACAATCGATACCGACTGTGACGTGGCACTAATAGCGTCTATATCCATGTTAATACTGAACCCAGAAAGTTGCTGGTTTGACAGAACTTATTAATTTTAGCTAATCTACAAGAATCAATCATAAAAAGACGATTCCGTGACCAGCGCAACTGACCCATTGATAACAATGCCCGTTAAAATGCTTTTCTTTTCAAACCAATCAGCGGTCAAAACTTGCATCGATTACTCACCTTTAAGACCTCATTTTGATCGTGCATGTGAAGATGGGACACGGCTAATGATTTCTTATCGGTGAGCCATGATGTTTAATAATCGGCAGACTGGCGAATATTAACACTGGTGACCTTTAACAACCTCGCATTACGCTTCATACAGGGTGTTTCAGACCACCCGTACCAGGCCTTTTTCTCGGTTGGTATAGGTCGTACGAAGTCGGAGACCGCGGGGTTGAATAGGGAATTGACCCCAAGGAATCCGAATTTCGTGGTCCCGAAACCCCCCACCCCCCCTTGGGGGGTAAAGGGGGGGTCACGATGCTAAAAGTCACGGTTCCCGACCGAATTGCGGATAGATCGCATCAAAATTGAAAAGCACGGAAAATTTCACGTGGAATTGACCCCTAAAAATCCGAAATCGGACCATCCAAGGCCCAAAAATGACCCCCTAAAGAGGGGGTCAGTACCCCCCTCCATAATTTCTCTTTGGTCTCAAAATTGACGTAAATTCTCCAGAAAAAGACGGTTTCCCAGGTAATCGACCTCGAGAAATCCAAATTTCATGGTCCCGAAGCTCCTCTAGCTCCCCTTGGGGGTTAAACGGGGGGGCCCAATTTTAAAAATCGGGGCTCCTTTCCGAATCGCAAATTGATTGCATCCAAATTGAGGAGCAGAACACATTTACATCTTAAGTGACTCCTAATAGTTCTAATTGACCCCCCTGAACGGCAGAAAGTAACCCCTGAGGAAGGGGGCCTCGCCCCCGCCAAAAATTTCTCAGGATTCCTCTTTGGTCGCAAAATTGACGTCGATTCTCCAGAAAAAGACGGTTTCCCA
>NW_017547142.1:1487939-1505791 GCF_001854935.1 Bemisia tabaci | reverse complement strand
GAGTGCTTCCCTCCTCAAAACAGCTTTTAGTGACAATAAGTATACACCCTGAAAGCGACCATTTCCAATCAAAAAGTGCAGAATTTTTGGCTTTTTCAGATCGTACCGCACGCCAGGAACTTTAGGGCCGAAGAATTTACTTTTCCAATTTTACAGCATTTTACTTCAGATAGGCGTGGGTAGTTAAAAGCTCACAAGGAGGATTTCGACCGCTCGACGTCGAGCGGTCGAAATCCTGGTTTCCCATTGGTCCCCCACTTTCAACAAGCACTTGTAACTTCCAAGTGTATCCACCTTTTAAAGAAGTTCGGAGTCTGCTTTCATCTCGCACACCGAGTTAAAAATTGAATGTCACACGCGAGTATAATGAGCAATTAGTCGGGGATTTTCTCCAACAGTGAACTCCCTCACTCAAAACGAATGCGTGGATTGATTTGGATGAAAGAGAAATTAGGAGAGAAATGTGTTCAGTCGAAAATCAGGCGCACGCACCGTCAAAAATTGAGTCGCACGAATGAAGCGCCTCTCGGATTATTCAAAGCTTTCCGTGTCATAGACTCTCTTTGTGTTTTAACTGAACGGAAGTACGCATGCTAATTGGGGGCCTTCAGTGTCGGATTCATCGATTATACGCATTAAATTTCTACCGCGGCAAGAAGAAACGCCGTATGACCCCTCAGACGTTGCCACACCTATCGACAAAAATCGAATCTACTAAGAAAATTCTGAATATTTTTCTTCGAATTTTGTTGAAAATTTCGTTCGCAATCTAATCAAAAATATCTGAAAATTTCGAGGGAATATTTGCGGTTTCCTGAAAAATACATGTTTCTTTCGCGGAAATTTGGCAACGCTTGAATGCTCATACGGCATTTCTCCTTAGCGTAGCATGTTTGGCTTCGATTGTTTGCAAACACCTTCAGGTGAAATAACTGGTAGGCGAGTATCTAGCATGAAATTGAATTTTTGAATCGTAGTATTCCCGATTCCCCTCATCGCGAAATCCCGAATTCCATGCAAGAAGAAAATGCGCAACGATGTCCACATTGAAAAGTCCGGAATTTAACATCATAGTTGAATACTAAAGTTTGCAACTGACCCTCGCCAAATGCAAATTAAAGTATGAAAACGGAGATAATCTTCCTTTTGATCAATGATAAGTTTCCCACTCCCCGCTTAAATCCATACTTGTCATTTATTCTTAAACCTACGGATTCACTCATTTTCTAAAACATGTTGATAAAAAAAACCTTCGTTTCCCCAAAAGTCGGTTCTTTGCTAATCTTCGCAATTCAGTTTGGGCACTCAATCCATATCACACCAGCAAGTTTCCGTGACACCACTATTTGAGCTCCGATGTATTGCGGAGTATCATCGTTATTTGAAAGTGCTTCTTCCTGTCATAGTCAGGGGCGGACTGGTAGTCGATAAGTTAGGAGGCCATCTAAATGTGGGGGCCCCTCCTGTCGTTTTGGTGGCCCCTCCCCCGGAAAATTTTGAAAATTTCACACTTTTTAAACGCAATTTTAAGCATTATTTCAGTTAATTTCTTCAGTACTCGAACTTCAAAATAACCCATTCTCATGATTCCTCGGGGGCCATTTTATTACATAAGATTTAGGCGACCTTACATGTCTCTAAGAGACAAATTTTCAAGGATTTTGGGGCCTTTTAGTGACTGAAAAGGATTGGAAAATTACAAAATTACGAGGGATAGAATTATTGAAAAACATTCGCCGCGGGGGCCCCTTCGGGACCTCCGCGCAAATTGTTAGGAGGCAATCGCCTCCCCGCCCCCATGGCCAGTCCACCCCTGGTCATAGTTGCTTTACGGAAGCCGTGGCGATCTTCACCTGGAATATTGTGACACATAAAGTTGAATGCTTTCTGTCGCATAAAAGATTAAGTTGAACTGTATGTGACGGAATATTCCGGTTCGAGATCGCCGTGTCCTTCCTAACGCAGCCGTAACGTAAACGTAACTACGTAACGGTGCTGATGAGGGAGAACGCCGCGGAAGTCTTCGAAGGTTTCTTTCTACAGTTTCTCAAAGCGCCTTCAAATGAAGGCGATACTCCGCAATACATCGAAGCTCGAATAGTGGTATGACCCAACCTCGTTTGTGTGATATGAAGTGCGCGAATGGACCACTAGACAAGGTACGAATTTAAGCATTCTGATACATGTTTCTTAACCAGAATTTCACGTAGAACACGATTCGCGCTACGAAAATTACTGAAACCAACTCCTAACGTAGATATTAACATTTTTATTTCACATTGGTTACGAGGAATTTGAGCTGCCCGCTCACAAGAAACTGAAAGCTCCACGTAAGTCAAATCGCGCACTACAACGGTTTCAGCAGGTTTCTCAATCGAGCAATGTTCATTTCCCACCTTGTGTTTCTCAAACTATGAGGAATTTTCTATAGCTGAGCCAAAGTGTCAAGATTGAGGTTGCCAGATTTTTGTTTAACGCAGAGACGTTCATGATAACGTTTAGTGCGCGATGTGAATCACGTAGAGCATTGAGTGTTCATAAGCGGGTGGTTTCAATTCACGCACCAAGAATCATTGAATATCTTCGGAAGGAGTTGATTTCGGTAATTTTTGTTGTGCGCATCGTGTTTTACGTGAAATTTTGGTGAAGAAACATGTATCAGAATGCTGAAATTCGTACCTTGGCTAGTGGTCCATTCCGTAACGGTGCTGATGAGGAGGAACGCCGTTTAAGTCTTCGGAGGTTTCTTTCTACAGTTTCTCAAAGCGCCTTCAAATAACGGCGATACTCCGCAATACATCGAAGCTCGAATAGTGGTATGACCCAACTCGTTTGTGTGATACGACGTGCGCAAATTGAATTGTAATGACTGGCGAAGAACGAAGTTTGTTTGGAAACGAAGGGTCTGCGAGCTGATTATTGAAATTGATAGACAAAGCAATAGACTAAGAAGACAAATGGAAATAAAGTAATTCTATTGGTTGAAACGGGTGGTTGTCATTGAATTAATCCCAAAAAGATTGGCTAATTCTTGAGTCCCTCGTCGATTGCCGTTAGTCAGTCTTTTACTTTTTTTTTTTTCTAATAAATTTATTGAAAACTATTGAACACAAAGGATATTACATTCATTGCATCTACTAATAATTAAAAGAGAAAAGAATTAACAACAGAGTAGTTAATCTTGCATATAATATAGAGACCGAAGTCTCATAAAAATGGCTCCTGAAGCCCACGCCCAGCCAAGAGCGCAACCCCCCGCACGCAGGGAGAAAGACGAGCCCCCGTTCCATACAGCCTGGGATCCCCCACCCCCTAAGCCCGGACGACAGCCGGCCGTCACCCTGACTACTTTTGCGCGGCAGGCGCTAACTCGCCTGCACTGACTGTCACCAAGCAAAGGGAGGAGAGACCCCCCGCCGACGGGAGGGGCACCGCACCCACGCACGACGGGCCGCCCCACCAGCCAAGCGCAAACCACAGCAGCCAATGAATCTAGAACAACTAGATACTACAAAGCCTTGGAAGCAAAAAAGTCTTTTACTAAGTACCTTTTTTGTTCATCGCAACCACCCGCTTCGACGAATGGGATCGCTCCACTTTCCGCGAGTCTTCTTCATCTATAGCTTTGTCTATCAATTTCTATAATCAGCCCGCAGACGAGGGAGATTTCGAAGAAATTTCGAGTCCAAGAAATTCTGAGGAGCGTCTAAAAATATCGACCTGACAGGAAGTTTTCAAAATAATCACATCGTTCAAATTCTCAATGATCTTAAAATTTGTGTATTTTTTGCATTTTACTAATGAACTTTTCACTTTGTTTCAGGTAAGCCATTTGATCAACTTTTTCCGCTTCTAACTAGCATTTAACGGACCATGCCCGTAATATGTGAGTAAGACTATTTGCTCTTTGTCTTATCTTTTCACCTCTGTCTTCTATTTCTAAAGCCTTGTCTATCGATTTTAATAATCAGCCCGCTGCCCCTGAATCAAATGTTTCATATTTTTCGTCGCGAGCTTTGCAGTATGTCGATTGATCTGCCATTTGAGCCTATGAGAAGGATCGATAATCAGGGTGCCCGCAACTAACACTTTAATAATCGATTCTTTACCAAGGCTTCAAATGGGAAAATATCGATAATCGATTATTTACGCCTCGCCACTGCTCAGGCTCCTGCGATTGCTTAAAATATTTCACAGAACTTTCCTAGTCATTTAAGTCGTTTCATGCACCCAGCCTGTAAAAACAGATTCTCCCGGAAATAGGGATTTGGCGTCTCTATTAACTATTTTATTTTTTATTAACGTCCAACACATCAACCATTAAAATAGATTCTGGGGTACGTGTAAATAATCATCTTACGAATCCTCTCATCAAAGTAGAATGCGACTTACGGAATTTCCGCGCAGCACCTGATCAGTGGCGAGGCGTTAACGATCGATTATTATCAATGTTTCTCCATTTGAAGTTATGGTAAGGAATCGATTATCAAGGTATTCGTAGCAAACATCCTGGCTATCGATCCTTTTCCATAGGTGCATATGGCAGATCAATCGACATATCGTAAAGCACGCCGCGCCACTGCACCTGATGAAAGTTACAACGTGCAGGAGCTTGCAGATTAGTTGCCGGGAGAAAATCGAAGAAAAGTGAAGTTATGCAGGTCTTTTCTCCCATCGGTCACATTTTTAGCATGCCTCAGATTTCTCCAGCGTAATGAGTTACCTCATAATTAATTAAAACAGGAATTGGAGCCCCAAGTAACCGGTATGAGTGCAATAACTTGTCTCATAATAATTAAAAACATCATAATTTTTTCTAGGTACCGGCGACCTGCGTTTTGTCTCTCAACAATTTTCTCTAGATTTTCTCCGCGGTTCCTCGCTGAATTCCACGAAATTTTCTATGAAAATTTACGGGACGAAATGAATTTGTAAGGTGATTCGTCCAGAATTCTGGCGTGGTCGAATCGGCGTGCGATGTATCGCATCCGTCAATTCAACAATTTTGAAAGATTTTGAATTTTTACCCGAAAAAAGAACGATAGTTCCTACGCATGGGCTGAAGGACTCATTCTCGAGAGTGGCGTGGCGTGCTTTGCGATATATCGATTGATCTGTCATGCAAACCTATGAAAAAGGATCGATTAAATAGAGTGTTTGCAACGAACACCTTAATAATCGATTCTTTACTATAGCTTCAAATGGAGAAATATATAATCGATCAGTTACGCGGCGGCACTGATTCTCGACCAAAACATTTGCAAAATTTAGTCAAATAAAGGCAGGATTTTTTCAAGAAAAATTCGCGCATTCGATGTAGCGGTCAATTACTGTGTCGAATGCGAGATTTTTCTCTAAGAAGACTCCCGCTTTTATTTCTCTACATTTTACCAATTTTTTTGGCTTAGAAGGGTTCTTTGAGCTCGTGTTGGGGCTGTCATCCTTTTTCTAGCTAAAAATTCAAAATCTGCCAAAATCGTTAATCGCCGCGATTGATGCAAATCAGTTCTACCATGCCAGAATCTGGGCGAAATCACCTTAACATGAAGATTGGGCGAGCCTAGTGTCAATGAAAAATACATTTCAAGAAAGGCACTTTGTTTATTTCCACGTTGCTTACTTTTTCGCGCGGATAACGCTAAGCTACGTTGCCATTTAGGTAACTCGGCTGTCTAGTAGATCGAAACCGGTCGTGATCTATGACCTCGACTTTTTTCTAACTTTTCCCATCGTCAAAAATCCTCTCTTCCCCCTTCTCTTTACTCCTAGCTTTAACACATCTACAGTGAAGTGGTTTTAGCGCTGGTTATTAATGACTCTTGGTTCAAAATTATGATAATTTTCATAGTTCCGGACCATAGTACCTTCGCACATTGACAATAAAACCGTTACTAAACTAATGAGGTAATAAAAAATGGAACTAGTTCAAACAGTCAGCTCCAGAAGTGAAATTGAAAGCGACGTTATGTTTTACTCGTTGGGCTTTTCCTTAGTGATCATGCTAGTCCTTGTTGGTATTCATAAAATCGGAAATAAATCGTCAATTTGTTAACAGACGAAATACAACATTTTCCCACCTTGTATCTAAAACATTTGAATTTTATCAAAGAACACTGAAAAAAAACACATTGGATCTAGAGTCCAGACTCTTAAAAACATCGACAAGAAAAAATATTCTTGATTCAATCGGATTTTTACTTAAATTAAGAACCAAGCCTCTTTTGAGCGGATTTTCTTTTGATTTAAGCAAAAATCTGATTGAATCAAGAGTATTTTTTCTTGTCAATGTTTTCAAGAGTCTGGACTCTAGATCCAATGTGTTTTTTTTCTAGTGAAGGCGTTTCCGTAGCTTTCCAAGGTTTGTTTCTCGTTTCGGTTAATTTAAGTTCAAATCCTGCACCATTTGAAATAATTACGTAATCCACATCTATCGATCTATTCAATCTGCGCGGACACTGATAAATTGATGTGAACTTCATATGTTGGCAGAAGTATAAATTATGGTTCATTTTGAAGAAAAAGAAAGGGGGGGGGAGGTATTCTAATGAAAAATACATTAAATGTCGCCTCTGGGCTGCGAAAATTGCAGCAGTAATTTTTGTGGAAACTTAGCACTTGTGTTTGGAACCAGTGGCGATACGTGAATGATCGATTATTATATCGATATTCCTCCATTTGAAGCTGTGGTAAAGAATAAAACATACATGTGCGAACACCCTGTTTATCAATCCTTTACTATTACTGGGAGATCTATCGATACATCGCGAAACACGTCACGCCACTGCTTGGAACGAACGTACCCTAGCCTAATTGGACCACATTTTGCAATGAGGAACCACCATTTCTGGCTCATTTTAGAAACAACATATATGCCATTGGTTACCCTATGCAGAAAGGTGCTTTTACAGGAGAGCTAGACATAGTGGTTCCTTATTGCAAGATGTAATCCAGTTATCCAGTACGAGAGGATTGATCGAATTTGGCGGGAAAAAACGTGGGGGGAAAAAGCGGAGACAAAATGAAATCAAGCAGATTGAATTCTTTGCAACATGACTTGTCGCGAAGTATTGGCACCGTGGATGAGGAGCTCCTTCCTAGTAGGTCGAAACCATTCGCAAAAATGACGGCTCCGGTCATCGATTTACAGCGATGCCACTCCTGACAGAAATTCACAATTCCCTCGCGATTTGCGGTGGGCATTTTTATTCTTTTATCGTAGCAAGCGGCAGCCTTCTTTGCAGCCTACGTCAGCAAGTGTCCGGTCATTAGCGCCTGCAGTCTGCGCTGAACTGTCAGATTTAGCGCTAAATTGCATGGATTTTTTATTGAAGCAGTTAAATTACATTTTGCAATAAGGAATTACCATCTCGCACTCATTCATAAAAGCACCTTTCTCCATAGGAAAACCAATGGCATATTCGGTGTTTCTACAATCAGCCAGAAATAGTGGTGCCTTATTGCAAAATGAAGTTCAGTTATTTTCCTGAAAGTTTTGCGAGCTCTGCGATGGTTCTGCTTTTACTAAAGTGTGCCTAAGTCCGGATGAAGTCATACATGTGAGGTCGCAATATGGGATCATCACGTCAGTGTATAAGTAGAGCATGGTAGTTTTCCTCGCGCAAATTGTAGGTATTCTACGTGAAATGGGTCACTCAATCTTGTGTTTCTTATTTAATATTTAGCAAGTAGCGGGTGCTTAGGGACCGTCCGTAAATTACGTTACCTAAGTAGGGGGGAGGGTTTGTCTAGCGGTGGATGACAATGGGCGACGGGGAGGGAGGGGTCCTAAGTCAAGGATGACGTAAGCTTTCCTGAAGACGAACAGAGCTGAAAATGCTTGCTTGAAGTTTGACTGTATCTACCGATTTTCATCGATTTTCTGTGTTTTCCGCAACTCATGGAGTAACTGTATCCTCACCTTTCGCCCTGTACCGATGTTAAATACTGATCATTCAACGACACGGCAACTGTGTCTGCTGGTCCGCAGGTGAGACCACTGTTGCACTGCGTGTCGAAAGCACATGCAGGTCTCTCGTGAACAGACAAAATATTTTACAGGCCCCGCGCCGAGCAGCCTCCGCTGGTGTGATACATACTCTCGGGGATCGGCACAATTTTCGGTGAACGGGGGTCGATAAGCGCCTTCTTGAGCCACTTTTTTCGCAACCGAGACCCAGATTTTCAAGAAAAACTATCTGCGGGCTGATCGTTGAAATTGATAGACAAAGCTACACGAAAAAAATGTATCACGATCCCAACTATACTCCTGGCAGCTTTTGCGCCAGATATTGAGATTTCGAGTTCTTTGGATGTTTAACGCACATCGGCTAAAAAATTACAGCTTACCGACAAAATTTGTGTTGGTTTGTGTTTCACTTCCTATACTAACCAAAAGAAACACAAGAGCACTAACACGGTGTCTAGCATCAGGAAAAACCGGAAAATATCAGGAATTTTGGCCGACCAGGAAAAAAATCTGGAAAATATCAGGAAAATCGGAAAAATCGGACGTTTTATCAGGAATTAGTCCTACGCGAATTTCCTCAGCGGAGAAAGTCTTACTGCTTTTTGTCTACCGTGCCAGGAGTGGAGAAAAATCAAGAAAATATCAGGAATTTTCAAAATGAAAAAATCAGGAATTTTTTATAAAATATCAGAAGAATCAGGAAAATAGCAGGGTTTTTCAAAATTAAAAAATACTAGACAACCTGACTAATATTTTTACCAGTGTTCATCATGTTTCAAATTCAAAAAGTCATTATAATCTCCCCACGAAACGACCTCTGGGGAGCAATAACACTCAATCAGCTCAGCTTGCACTCCTGTCTATCACGCAGGTACTTTTCCCGCACCTAGAATTGCAAGCAATAATGAATGACCCCGAGCTACTTTTAGATATTTCGGATTCAGAGTGCGGTCATCAATGTTTTCCCCTCCTCCTTTTTTCCCAAAGCGATGCAGTTATAAAACGAGCGCGCATCGAGAAAAAAACCCGCGAATTGTATAATCAATTGTGATGAAGTTTAATCACGAGCGGAAAGTTGAGCTTTCGCGGTTGTTCTGCTATTTTCGCTCCCGTATCAGTCGATCCTGACCCGTGTTTCATCGCGGGGGTCATGAACTTTATACTTGGAGGTTTAAAAGGTGAGATCGAATCCGGTTTTTTAAGCTTGAGAATCTAGCATAGGCACGCTGAGCTGTTGCTCTGAAGACGGTCCAGTCATACAAGCAAATTAAGAGGATTTAGACATTTTACAGGCAGGGTGTATTGTAATAATATAAAGAAAATAAACTCCTCATCAAAATTTTCCAACTTAGCATCGCTGCCAAAATCACAAAAAATCTGACAAATGAACCACTAGGCAAGGTACGAATTTCAGCATTCTGATACACGATTCTTAATCAAAATTTCACGTAAAACACGATGCGCACAACGAAAACTACCGAAATCAACTCTTTACGAAGATAATTAATGCGTGAACATCTGCGGTCGTCGGTCGGTGCGGAACGCATATTAGCGCCTACAAGACTGCAGGAATACTTTACGCATTGCGCCAAACGCAGCGCAATCGCCGATCGGCACCGAACGCGTATTAGCGCCTACAAGGCTGCATGAATACTTCACGCATTGCGCCAAACGGCGCGGTCGCCGCGCCGCGCCGGTCAGCGCGCAACGCATAAACCACTAGACAAGGCACGAATTTCAGCATTCTGACACATTTATCTTGACCAAAATTTCACATAAAACACTATGCGCACAGCAAAAATTACCAAAATCGACTCCTCACGAAGATATTAACCACCCGCTCATCAAAACTCAACGCTCTACGTGATTCACATCGCACGCTAAACGTTATCATGACAGTCTCTGCAATATGAAAATCTGGCAACCTCAATCTTGAAGCTTTGGCTCAGCTATAGCAAATTGCTTATACTTTGAACAACACATGGTGGGAAAATACATTGCTCGATTGAGAAGCTTGCTGAAACCGTTGTAGTGTGCGATTTGACTCACGTAGAGCTTTGAATTTTTTTTGAGCGGGCAGTTCAAATTCCTTGCAACCGATATGAAATAAGAGCGTTAATGTCTTCGTCAGGAGTTGGTTTCAGTAATTTTCGTTGCGCGAATCGTGAAATTCTGGTCATGAAACATGTATCAGAATGCTTAAATTTGCACATTATCTAGTGGTGCATTCCCGTTAGTTCGAAAAAATGCTTGAATGGGTCAGTTGTGCCGGTCACAAAATCGTGTTATGATGCTCGGTTCTTGTAGATCAGCTGAACATAATAAGATCTGTCCAAACAGCAATTTTCTACGTTCAATATTCACTGAGATATCGTGCTTTAAAAGTTAGGTTTACAACGTCACCTACCGCGGTAGTGACACCCTTGGTTTCTTCCACCTTGCTGTCATCAGTCAATGATGCACGAATTTACTCCACATGAAACTCGGTTGAAAGCGAGGTGGAAAAAAACAAGGGTGTGACTATCGCGGCGGATGACGTATAAACCGAATTTTTCAAAATACGATTCGGTTAGGATTCAACGTAGAAAGTTGCTGTTTGGACAGATCTTATTAATTTTAGCTAATCTACAAGAATCAATCATAAAAAGACGATTCCGTGACCAGCGCAACTGACCCATTGATAACAATGCCCGTTAAAATGCTTTTCTTTTCAAACCAATCAGCGGTCAAAACTTGCATCGATTACTCACCTTTAAGACCTCATTTTGATCGTGCATGTGAAGATGGGACACGGCTCATGATTTCTTATCGGTGAGCCATGATGTTTAATAATCGGCAGACTGGCGAATATTAACACAGGTGACCTTTAACAACCTCGCATTACGCTTCATATTAAGCATGTAATGAGGCCTCCCAAGCTAAAAATACTTAAAGCGGCTTAGTTTTCCTTGTTTTTGGGAGAGATAGTATCCCTGAAGCTGTCATTTGCCCGAAATTAAGCCCATCATGCTGCCGAATTGATTGGTATACCCGCAAGCGTAAGGAAGGATCTATCTTGAAGGTAATCTCTAGCTCGCGGGTGACTTGATATGACAGGTGGAAAATTTGCTCACCTCCTCGACCCTTGAAATCACTCTCTTCCTGGCTTTTGAACAACAATTCAACAATAATCAACAATGTTTGACCCAGTAGCAGTGGCGAGGAGTGAACGATCCGTTATCGATATTTCCTCCATTTGAAGCTGTAGTGAAGAATCGATTATTGAGGTGTTCGTTACGAACACTCCGTTCATCGATCCTTTTCCATTGGTTTAAATGGCTGATCAATTGATTTATCGGAAAGCTTGCCACGCCACTATCCAGTAGTCATCTTTGCAGGGTCCTTTCGCCTAAAACGGATAGTGTAATTGGAAAACATCAGACGTATTTTAAGTTTGTTCCTCCAAAAAATTTCAAATTAGCAACAAAGTCATTCGAATGAGTTCAGATAAATTGATGAGGGGCTTGGAGGACAAGGTGCATAAGTGCAGTTTTTACTACTTCGAGAAATACGTGTTCGAAGGTTCGAAATTATACATGTATCCTAATGGCGGAAAGAAAGTTTAAACTGAGTTTTAGGTGCTTAAAAATTGGAATTTGGGAGCGAATTTTTCTCAGAATATGCATTTGCACTATAATTTTCATTGAAATCATTTATTCCTCAATTTTTTTTACAAAAACTGTACTCATGCGCCCTGTCCTCCAAGCCCCTCAATTAATTATTGCATTCCCGATCTTCATCGATTGCACCGTTTAACAACATATCGATGACACCCCCCCCCATTTTCAGCTCCTACACAGTTAAAAATTTTGGAGTGAAATTCCTTGCCGGAGTCTATATAGCACCCGGAAACCCCGTGTGATATGTTTGCGGAGCGGAATCGATCTCATTACGGTGTGACTTACACTATTACGGCGCGGATTTTTCTGTGAAGTCACGACTTGAAAGCTTTGGGAATAGATGGATTGCATTTTGCAAAAAGGAACCACTAGCATTGCAATGATGCTAAGTTTGTGCAACTTCATATTTTGCAATAAAATTGCGGAAATCGTGAAAAACTATGAAATTTAGATAGTAATTTTTGTCTTAAATTTACAGTTTTTAGCGAGTAAAATGGAAACTATCAATGAATAATCGGGCATTTCCTCCAAGACAAAAGAAGTTGCACAATCCTAGCAACATTGCAATGCTAGTGGTTCCTTTTTGCAAAAAGCAATCCAGATGAGCGTTG
Organism: Bemisia tabaci; assembly: GCF_001854935.1. NCBI lineage: Eukaryota > Metazoa > Arthropoda > Insecta > Hemiptera > Aleyrodidae > Bemisia > Bemisia tabaci. The sequence continues at coordinate 1,493,555 of NW_017547142.1, read as the reverse complement.
TCGTGGCTTTGACCTCTAGTTAACTTTATTGCCCCTCATCCTGTTAGATACTCTCATTCGGAAAGGACGGTGTTTTCAATTTTTTGCATGTATTTTTCAAAGTTTTTCTTTTCCCCCCGACCCGGATTTGTTACGCAACGCGGGGCCTAACCTCCCTCCCCTCTCGTAACGCACCGCAGCGCTGGCTTAACCCCCCCCCCCCCTAAGTGCGTTACGTAACACTTGAACGATTCCCAACTTTTCGTTAGACCGACGAAGAACGGCGGAACCTCGCGCGAGTTAAATGTTAAAACCAAGAGCGAGCAGCCGGCACAGCGAGATGACATGAGTCGAGCAGTTCAATCAACCCGGTGACCTTGCTGGTCGGCCGACCGCCATGGGTTGTTTTCTTCTCCTCTCTCTCGCTCCCGCGGATCTCGCCGCGGGTCCGCTCCATCTCTCTCTTTCTCGCCTCCCTGACCCGCCCTACTCGCTCCGCACCGGGAATATTTGCATCCAGCGTCATCCTTCTTCCAACTGTTCCAACAGGATCCCTGTCCCCCGTCCTCCCGGCAGCCCCAAGGTCCGTGACCTTCCTCGGAATTGCCGTCGACAAGGGAACCTGGAAACCCAGGCCGTTGCTATGTATTTTGCTGATGTAGAATCGGGTGATGAGGGAGCGTTCATGAATTGGACAACGCACTTTTTCGGAATTTTTGACAATAATCAATAACTTGGGGGTCCGACCCCTGGCCGCTACGCGGTCCAACCCCCGGGGCGCTGCGTGCCTCCAAAAGCCGCTTCTTACTCTTCTTACGCCCCTTCCTCACCCCGTCCATCGAGCGTCTTAAAATTGATTTTATTAGAATAGAGAGGATATTTGACCCAGGAGCAGTGAGGCGTGAATGATCGCATATCGATATTTCCCCGTTTGAAACTATAGTCAAGAAGATATTAAGGTGTTCGTTGCGAATACCCTGATTATCGATCCTTTTTCGTAGGTTTAAATATGGTAGATCAATCGATACATCGCAAAGCACACCACGCCACTGATAGTCCATCATTTTTCTCTTGAGTCTGTAACAACCGCCCGTTTCAACACGTAGTCTCCGTTTTCCCTTTGTCTATCGTTTTGTCTATCAGTGTAAACAATCAGCTCCCAGGACACTACTTTCTTAATCCTGACATGTTTCGGAGTATAAAATTTGGTGGATCTAGTAAATTGTCCAACCAATTGCTGAAATCATTTCTTCATTACCTATTTCTTTGTCTATCAATCTTAACAATGAGCCCAATGCGGGTATTGATAGACAAAGCTGTAGACAAAGAAAACAGGGAATATGGAGCGATCCTATTGGTTGAAATTGTTGGTTCCTATAGGCTTTGAAAGAGAATGATGGACTAACTATAGGGTCTCTCGTGGGTTGCCGTTAGTTAGTCTATTATCTCCCCTCTTTTTCCACCGCAACCACCCGCTTCCGCCGCAGTAGGATCCCTTTTGTCTTATTTGTCTATAGCTTTGTCTATCAATTTCAACAATCAGCCCGCTAGGGTCGGGCCGCGCAGCGGCCAGAAGGCGCACCTCTCATAAAATTATAAGCTCGTTTACAATAATTACAATGCTACCTCGGTCGGTTCTTAAGTCGTTGGAAAGCGGGAAACTCGGCAGATCCGTGGCCGAAAAAGCGACGAAACTCGTCGATCGGGAGCTTACGTTTACGAGCTTGATAACCGGCCGCGGTTTATTACATCACCGATCGACATAGCGAGCGTGGCGCGCGCGGCAGGCGGGCGGGCTGATTGCGGATTATCTCGGCTCAAAACTAGCTCCGGAGTTCAAGTTCAACGATCTCGGCGGCCGTGCGTGTCATGGCATTGCCGAAACTTAAAAAAACCGCTGCCGCCGCCACGCGACGCAATCGCGATCGATCACGCGTTTGCAGCGGTGGAATGAATGGGTCAGTAGAACAGCAACAGCGGGCTGATTGTTGAAATCGATAGACAAAGCTATAGATAAAGGAGATGAAGTGAAAATCAGGGTTGCCAATGTCAGGGAATACCGGAAATTGCCTGGGAATTTGAAAAGTCAGGGGAGACCTGGAATTGTGAGCGAAAAATGACGAAAATGTCAGGGAAAAATTGTCAAATCACTTTATTTGCATTCGAGTGGGTTTAACGTTTCGAACAACAAATTTTAAACTTTTTCTAACTGTGTCTTTTTAAAAATCTTGCATTTTTTCAATTGACAAATCAAATCATATTTAGCTAATCTACATGAATCAGGGTTACCGCGGTTAGTGAATACCAGGAAAATCGGAATATGTCAGGGGAAATTTGGAAATGTGAGGGAAAATGACGAAAATGTCAGGGGAGTGTGTTCGATTAATGTCGATTAATACATACCCTCTCATCACATGCAGACTACCTCATACTCTTTTTTGTAACTGAACAATTCGCCTCCTGCCGCGTCTGCAGCAACTGTTGTTACGAATATGTTGTGCGTGCTGATTTCAACTCAGTGCATACCTGACTCTCTGAAGACGTTTTATGAACGAAAGCAATTCGCCTTCAGCTGCGTCTGCAGCAAATGTTGATGCGAATATGTTATGCGTGCTGATTTTCGCTCATTACATACTCGACTCTTTGAAGGCGTTTAATGAGCGAAAGTAGAGCACCCTGTCGGAAAACCGCAGAAAAGAGATTGAATGAATAGCTCAATCCCTACTTCGTTCGTTCTCCGACAGATTGCGCTACTAGCGCACATAAAACGCCTTCAAAGAGTCGAGTATGTAATGGGCGAAAATCAGCGCGCATAACATATTCGTACCAACAATTGCTGCAGACGCAGCTGAAGGCGAATTGCTTTCGTTTATAAAACGCCTTCAGAGAGTCAGGTATGCACTGAGTTGAAATCAGCACGCACAACATATTCGTAACAACAGTTGCTGCAGACCCGACAGAAGGCGAATTGTTCAGTTACAAAAAAGGGTATGATAGGTAGTCTGCATGTGAAGAGGGGGTATGTATTCAATCGGCATTAATCTTACGAAAAAAAATGTGAACCGATCAACATCGATTCATCGGACAAATAAATGTAAAAGCGGATCAGAATCCGTGGAAAACTTGCATTTGCCTCGAAAATTTAAAATTGCGACATTTCGAATTTAGGATCAGCCATAACTTTGATTTTCCGCGATTTTGAGTCCACCTGTACCATCGACTCACCCCCCACAAAAAGTTTTTGGGTACACCTATGTCGCATTTTTCTTTGTTTCAAGACCACTGTGTCCTGGCATATCCTCAAGTGTCGAAGGGAATTTTACCAACACGTGACAGAGAAATCAGAGAATTTCATTTTCTAAAGTCTGTGGCAACCCTGGTCTGGGAAATTGTGGTCAGCGTATTCAGTATAGGAGCATAATTGAGTGGAAGTTCCGTGTGGATGTTAGAAAAATATGAATTCCATTTGCGGAAGCATTGGAACATCTCGTTTCTCTGCGGCTCGTGAAATCGAAAAATCCAGACGGCTCGGAATTTTTTCGTGGGACAAAAAACTCAACTCGAAACGGTCGCAATTATTATCGGGATCTTTTTGCGCCGTTGTGTAGTCAAAATTGGATAGAGCCATGAAATGAGTATAGCTTCATTTCCAGGAATATAGAATTCAGAGTTTTTTTCATGGCTGCAGGTTTAATCGTCGCCCAGTATCAGTGACACGAGATCACCAAAGCTATTTGCGAGAAAAAACCCACCGCCGCACGGTGGATCGAGTCAATCACAGAGGTCGCACTTCAAATTTTTATCTGAAACTTCAAATTTTTATGTTTAGTTCGTCAAATTTTGGGGGTGTATCCGAAGGAAAATCTCACGAGGAAACCAATGGAACCACTTTTAAAACCTCAAAGTTTCGTATAAACAAAGTTGTTAGCTTTTAAAGTTCCTTAATTTTGTCAGACCTCTCCTATTGACTCGTTCCACTGTGCGCCGGTTAGGTGGTTTACTGTGAAAAAAACGACCCCGATCACGCGATTCACAGGTCGTGGCCAACATTAAGCCAATGTTTAGCCACGGCGCAATTTTTCAAAAGTTATTTTTTTCCCCCTCTCGTGAGATATATCGATAAAATGGGATTCACGGTAAACGGGCGATGTTTTTAAGCTTTTTTCGCGGCCTCCGAACGAATTGGCCATAGTACCTTTCAGTAATGATACAAATATGGGCGAAATTGAAATGGAAAAACAGGTAGGTATGAGTGGATTTCAGCTAATGGGAGAAAATGATTCCAGAAAAAAGTTGAAACGTGATTTGGTCTCTCCAAGCTTTATTATCTTGAAGCTCCATATTATAGAACACAATATCGTGCATTGCTGCAATATCTTTACGATTATGGATAGAAATTAGACTTCAAAGTTAGAAAAACTACTATTAATGTTATTCTGGTTACGCGTACTGTTTTAACGTTAAAATCATTAGTTCAGCTGAAAGTTTATCTTCCAATGTACTGATTGAAAGCGGTAGAATGTAGCTGCTTGAAAAAACAAAACAAAAAAATTGAAACGCCGTTCGATAAAATACAAATTTAAAAGTTAGAAAACCAAATTCATCACTAAGTCTCATTCCCTTAACTCACTTAAGTCACATTATCTCTCCCTATCTGTCATGAAATCAGACGAATGGTGCTCTGAAACTATTATTTGTTGTGAAAGAAAAATTGATTGAAGAGTGAGCGTCACCAGACTAAAATCGCGTCACCAGAGTGACATGCAGTCGTAAACACGAGTCTCTGGGTATGAGTTTTCATAATTTAAACTTTTAAGTATTCAAGAACACATTTTATCCAATCAGGAACTATCCAACAATAACGTATTACAAGCATGTCATTCTGGCGACGTGAGGTGTCATTCTGATGACGTCACATGACTGACAGTCATGTAAAATGTTGAGATAAAAGCTCATCATAAACCCATTCCAAAAACTTTGAGAGCCTGTGTATATAGCCCGTATCAGACTATCAAACTAGAGGATTCAAAGATGTTAATCGATGCCTTTCCTGCTGGCCCTCTCATTGGCCAGCGGTTTAAGTCGGGGCAATCGATGAGTCTCTTTGAAGCCTCTACTTTGATCGTCTGGTACGGGCTTGAGATTCTCGTAGCAAGTAGCCTACAAAATTACGCAGAAGCCTACCTACATATTTAGAATTTGAGAAATAGTTATTCTAGTGACTTCACCAGAATAACAGTCACCAGCGGGCTGATTGTCGAAATTAATAGACAAAGCGATCGACAAAGAAGACGTAGGGAGTATGGAGCAATCCTATTGGTTAATTTGGGTGGTTCGTATAGATCAAGGGAGAAAATGATGAACTAACTAAACTAACTATCGGGTCTTTCGTGAGTTGCCGTTAGTTAGTCTATTACTTACCTCCTTTGTCCACACTGAAAAAAAAGTAGTTAGCGTTGAGAACTAATTTGGTTGGTTCTCGCCAAGTAGAATCAAAATTAGGCTTCAGAACTAATTTATTGTACTGAAGCACCAATCAATTCGCTTCATACGCTGACTTGACTTTACTAGAGCGCGAACCAGAATTGGAAAACAGCACTAGCTGTAAAATTAGCGCTGTGGTAAGACAAATTCACC
>NW_017547142.1:1450206-1487058 GCF_001854935.1 Bemisia tabaci | reverse complement strand
CCTACGCTATTCTGAGAGTCCACCTCTACATCAAGACAAACTCTCCATGCAAAGATATAGGGAGCAAATACATTGACAGGGCTGCCACTTTATTTGGGGACTCCAAAACTGAAAACACGGCATCACTGCTAATGTATTTGCTCCCTATCTTTGCATGGAGAGTTTGTTTTGATGTAGAGGTGGACTCGCAGGATAGCGTGGGATATCCCCTCCATTTTGGCCTCAACTCGAGAGCTTTTTTTGAGCTTGGGAGTTGATTTCAGAGAAAACCAGTGGCACCATCGTGTTTTTCGCGAACTTTTACATAAGAATCAACAGTCAAATCGCAAATGCCTCACACATGAAACATGTCACTTAAAACCCGTTCCTTCAAATTGCTCAATTGACTTTTGAGGCTATGATTGCATGTAGAACTATCGATATCGATACAATCTCACCTGGTCGACGTATCGAATACGATCCGTGTGGCCCCACCTCTAACGAGAAGACCATTTAGCGACATTTTTAAAACCTGGGTCATAATTCAAGAATTCGCGACAGTGCGGTTTTCCATTTCCAATTATGGGTCTTTAAAAATGATTGGATAATAATCGTAACACGATAACTTGATACGACATGCTACGTCATCGATGTGACGTAATACTAGAGGGAAGGGGCCCTTGGTTGTTGCTTGGCCCCATCCCGGTCCTTGCTTGGCCTAATCTAGAGTCCCTTTTTACCCAGAGTTACGACATCTCGATTGTCACCTGGCCTGGGCTGGCCATGGTGTCACAGAAGAGTGCACCCCAAACGAACGATATTGAGGGATAAGGATAAGGAATCCTGCGATGTTTGTCATCCAAAAACAATGACATCAACAAAACTGATCAAAACCTAACCAAAGAAATTGCAATAAAATTAAATTAGATTGATCAATGGCTAATTTCTTAATCTATTATCATTTTGGTGCGATGAAAATAACAATTCACTCTTGATAAACCACAATTTGGTTATATTTTCATTACTTCTGTTCACAATCGAGGTGCCGCCATCTTGGTGCACTCTTGTGACTCTATCATGAGCGAGAACCAATCAGAATTGGATTTTTGTTAGGCCACTTTCAGCCCAACCAAAAGTGAGATGTCGTAACTCTGGGTATAAAGGGACTCTAGCCTAATCCCATTCCTGGACCATACTTCGTCGTTTTTCGTTTTCCGGACGGACGAGCGTTAGGTACATTTCAACTTCGGCAAAGTTCCTTTCAAAATTTGTAATTTTACTCGGACATTATTTGACATTCTTACCTCTTGAAAATTTCGCAGGGTTTTCCATGAATTACTGTCAGAAATGAGTGAAATTTTGATCAGAAATCTCGCTCTCATTCTTGTGTAAAAACAAGAACCATGTCAATAAATTTTGCAACCTTGGGATGGAAATCCGTTCCGTCGTTCGAGAAACAACGAATTGAAGGGCTTGTTTCAAGGAAGGCGTAACCGGCCATAGTCAAGTTTCCTGAAAACATAAAAAAATTGAACTCTCCGAATCGAAAAATTCAATTAATTTTTTACATACCATCTGCAACAAGATCACGGTCAAACGAGGAAGGTCGGAGAAATTGGACAAGAAGTAAAAAAAGTAACTTTTCCTAGAAAAATCGTTCATTAAAATTCTTGGAAGCATTTTCTGATTTTTCATTTTCCCTAACTCAAAAGAGGGAGGTATCCCTCAAATTTTTCTAAAAAGATAAAATTCGCGATGTTGCATTCATTCTGGACTGGAATCCAAGTATCTTATTGAAATTTAAAACTAATGGAAATTTATAATTTTTAAACATATTTGCTAACTATTTGCCTGCGGTCCTCCCTCCAAATGAACAAATTCATCGCACTTTCACTTATGAACTCATAAGTTACGCCCGTGTAACTTTTTTGGAGATTATTATCTGCTTTCGGCGAAAAAATTATGGAAATTTACCGGATCAAATCCAAAAATAACTCGGACAAAAAATGAAAACTTCTAGGATGAGAGTGCTTGTCTGCTCGTAGCAATGCTTTTTATATATTCTATCGTTAATTAAAATGGGAGGGAGGTTTGCTAATGCACTTTTTGTGATGTCAAAAAAGGTTAGTGTAGGTTCAAGGCCTGATAGGATGCGAGTCGCATTATGCCGAAGGATCGTCAATTTATTTTTGACTCGATCGTTCCCAGTTTTTTTTGAAAATGAACGTGTAACTCAAAAAAACTGACTTTCAGTTAAATCCGCACGGATTCTACTCAGAAAAACCAAATTTTGTCGACAAGAAACGACGCTTTGAGGCGAAATATATCTCAAGAAAAGATTTTTTCAGTGATTATTTTTCTCGACTAAGTGAGCGGGATTTTTCCCGACGAGAAATCCAGAGAAAATGTCCCGTTATAAATTTTTCTTGCATCACATCCTGAATGTTCTTTCCTGTATATATTTATGAGTCACATGAGGATCATGTTTCCATGCCCTTGCCCCACGGCAAACGATTCAACTTAGAATATTTTCAAAAATAATTTCTTCAGTCTCAAGTGCTTTTTCCATCTCAATCTAGAATTTCCCTATACCGACATTCCTAGTCGCAACCAGTTTCTTCTCCCTTCTTTTCTTTTTAGAGCCCTAACCGGTCTCTTGGTCCTTTTCGTTTGTTTCTCTTTCTCCCTCCCTCTCTCTCCCCCCTCGCTCTGTTGGTACTGTGAGTTGTGTGTATATATTTTTGTGCGTTAAGTAACATTTATGTGTGAATATATTTTGCTTCATCTCGGCTCTCTCCTTATTACCTGCAAAGCAAAATGTAGGGGAACAAAGTCTGTACCAGGTTCTGCTGTATCACGTGATATCGTTAAATTCCTCAGCGATTTTTTTCTCGGTTCAATCCGTGGTTGCCAGATTATCATGTTTAAGTAATCAGCAATTGACTGGAGGCATTGGCTATTATACGAATTTGAGTAAACACGGAATGTTAGATTTGCGGAGTTTTTAAGTTGGATATCAACGTGCGATCTAAACTAATAGTGATAAAAAGTAAACTCTTTCTCTTTCCTGATGCTCGTGTAATATGCATAGTTATTGCGTCATTCCATTATTAAAAATTAATCACAACCTAAACAGCGGCGCTCTGAAACCTCTACAGGTGAACTTTCCTTATAAGAATTTTTCTGCATTTTGCAATTTAGAACTATAATATCTGGCTCAGTATAGAAACGACGTATGTATATCGTTAGTTTCCCTGTACACATCGTCGTTTCACTCACGAAAAGAACCGTAACTACATTTCCCCCCTGTAAACTGCATTTTTACCAGGAAAATCTTGGATATTTCTATAACTGAAAGCTATAGATATACTATATTAATACACTTCAGCTTCACCATATTCAAATGTTGAAAAAAAGACGTTCAAAAATCAATTTTGGTACAATCTTCTGGTGGTAAAGTACGTCCACCCTCAGAGAATAGAATTTTTGGTATATGAAATTTGGCGTAGTTTTACCCCCTCCTTCCAAAAATCTGCTCGGTTTAGATGATTACATAATTCGTGGCAAAAGAATTTCCTGAATTATTTCCTGCGTATACTTTTTTTAATGTATCGATGGCTTTTTGCATTTTGATATATGATAACACCTCCTTCAACAAACACCGCACCTGCGAAGTCACAATTGCAAGACCTCGAATCGGCCATACTTTTTTCTCGCATTCTCATTTAATTTCAAAATCTCCAGTTCCATTCTGCTCTCTATGTCAACATTCCCTCCTTACAATCGACCATATTTTGCTTTCTTGCCTAAAAACCTATGCTACACGCATCAAAATTCAAAATTCCCTCCCTCATAACATCCATCCTTTAAGCAATAGTAGTCGCCGAAATTTTAAAGCTCTTCAAGCAATTAACTTTAAAAATTTAAGGTTTTCTGGTCCCCGACGTAAATAGCCTGGTTGCTGATCGCCGTTAACTAAAATGACTAACTAACTAATATCATGCATGGGTGATGCTGTGATGCTGTTAAAAGCTGACAACTGCCCGAGTGCTCGTGGTCCATCATCTTGCTAATCTAACCTATAAATCTTACTATATGAGCCGAGTCATTTTCAGAATTGGAAGCAATTTACCCTCCTTTTCCTTTTATAATGATTCACAATTGTTTAGTCATCGAGGTGTTTGTCTGTTACAATGTTGCGGGACAATTATAAATCACTCACAGTCTCGTGTTGAGTCTTTATCTGACCGACAACATAAATAGAAACGTTGTAATTATCGTGTGATCTCTGCTAATTCTGTCAAACTCTGCCCTTATTTTCAAATTAAGCGTTGGATTTGATCACGGTGATTAGCAAGCAGAACCTCAAAATAATTTTTAAGGCACACAATGGATCGAGTCAATATAGGAGAGGTCGGACACAACTGGGAAACTTTAAACGCTTATAACTCCGTTTGTACAAAATTTTGAGGCTCTGAAAGTAGTTCCATCGGTTTCCTCGTAAAATTTTCTTCTTGGAGCATCTCTAAAAGTTTAAAATTTGAGGAAATAAACTTTAAAATTTGCAGTTTTAGTAAACAATTTCATGCCCGACCTCTCTAATTAACTCCATCCACTGTGCGGCATCAATGAAAGCTTCGATTTTTTTCGCTTTAACAGAGAATACCTTCAGTCGTACGTCCTGCATATTCGGGAGCACTCTAAAATTGAGAAGGTAGTCTCAAGTGCGTATTCTAGGAAAGTGTCTATATTATTTCTGAGGGCAAAATTTGGTTTGTTTTCCAAGAATCGGTCAGTAAATTACAGTGAGGAAAATAAAATTAGCTAGCTTTGTCTCTATAGTCCACATAACCGTCGTGAAGTACAGGAATATTTTCGCCTTGTGGAGGAAGAATTTCCTGAGGACAGTCGCCACGCTGGCTGTTCATAAGCACACTGGAAAAAAAAAAAACACATTGGATCTAGAGTCCAGACTCTTGAAAACATTGACAAGAAAAAGGAATCTTGATTCAATCAGATGTAAGCTTAAATCAAAAGGAAGTCCGCTCAAATTAAGAGGCTTGGTTCTTGATTTAAGCTTAAATCTGATTGAATCAAGGGTATTTTTTCTTGTCGATGTTTTCAAGAGCTTGGACTCTAGATCCAATGTGGTTTTTTTTTTCCCCCGAGTGCACAAATGGTACGAAAGTGTCTTTTTCCTCGAACGATCACTTTAACTTGTACTTGCAGATTTGATTAAAGTGATGCGCTGAGACGCTGTAAACGCCAACTCAAAAACTAATTATAATTCCATCATTTTTACACTGCCATAATAAGTTCTCTGGGATGTTTCTTTGTCAGTCTTCAGTGTAACAGTTGCAACGCGGCAAAAACGCATAAGTACCCTTAGTAACAGGTCCCCTTTTGAAATGCGCTCTGGTCAGCCTTTCTTTAATTATGGCTGTGACAAATGGTCCTGAAAAACCTGTCTGTTCCTTCAGTATGCTCCTCCTTATCCTCTTGTAGACTTGGCCGGTTTGCGAGAACAAGGAGACAAGAAGATTAAGGAGGGTGAAAAAGGAAAAACTGGCTCTTCTGTCCCGTGTATTTTTATCTTGTTCTTTCTTTCNTTTTCAGAATTGAAAGCGATTTTTTACCCTCCTTTTCCTTTTATAATGATTCACAATTGTTTAGTCATCGAGGTGTTTGTCTGTTACAATGTTGCTGCACAATTATAAATCACTCACAGTCTCGTGTTGAGTCTTTATCTGACCGACAACATAAATAGAAACGTTGTAATTATCGTGTGATCTCTGCTAATTCTGTCAAATTCTGCCCTTATTTTCGAATTAAGCGTCGGATTTGATCACGGTGATTAGCAAGCCGAACCTCAAAATAATTTCTACGGCACACAATGGATCGAGTTATTATAGGAGATATAGGACAAAACTGGGAAACTTTAAACGATTAGAACTTTGTTTATAGAAAATGTTGAGGCTCCAAAAGTGGTTCTATTGGTTTTCTCGTGAAATTTTCATCTAGTAGCACCCCTAAAAGTTTACGAGTTTATGTTACGAAATAAACATCAAAATTTGTAGTTTTAGTAAACAATTTCATGTCCGACCTCTCTAATTGACTCCATCCATTGTGCGGCATCAATGAAAGCTTCGATTATTTTCGCTTTAACAGAGAATACCTTTAGTCGTACGTCCTGCATATTTGCGAGCGCTCATATAGAAGGTAGTCTCAAGTGTGTATTCTAGGAAAGTGTCTAAATTATTTCTGAGGGCAAAATTTGATTTGTTTTCCAAGCATTGTTTAGTGAACTACAGTGAGGAAAATAAAATTAGCTAGGTTTGTCTCTATAGTCCACATAACTGTCGTGAAGTACAGGAATATTTTCGCCTCGTGGAGGAAGAATTTCCTGAGGACAGTCGCCACGCTGGCTGTTCATAAGCACACTGGAAAAAAAAACACATTGGATCTAGAGTCCAGACTCTTGAAAACATTGACAAGAAAAAGGAATCTTGATTCAATCAGATGTAAGCTTAAATCAAAAGGAAGTCCGCTCAAATTAAGAGGCTTGGTTCTTGATTTAAGCTTAAATCTGATTGAATCAAGGGTATTTTTTCTTGTCGATGTTTTCAAGAGCTTGGACTCTAGATCCAATGTGGTTTTTTTTTTCCCCCGAGTGCACAAATGGTACGAAAGTGTCTTTTTCCTCGAACGATCACTTTAACTTGTACTTGCAGATTTGATTAAAGTGATGCGCTGAGACGCTGTAAACGCCAACTCAAAAACTAATTATAATTCCATCATTTTTACACTGCCATAATAAGTTCTCTGGGATGTTTCTTTGTCAGTCTTCAGTGTAACAGTTGCAACGCGGCAAAAACGCATAAGTACCCTTAGTAACAGGTCCCCTTTTGAAATGCGCTCTGGTCAGCCTTTCTTTAATTATGGCTGTGACAAATGGTCCTGAAAAACCTGTCTGTTCCTTCAGTATGCTCCTCCTTATCCTCTTGTAGACTTGGCCGGTTTGCGAGAACAAGGAGACAAGAAGATTAAGGAGGGTGAAAAAGGAAAAACTGGCTCTTCTGTCCCGTGTATTTTTATCTTGTTCTTTCTTTCTTTCGTAAGGAACCAGCGGTTGTTCGACTTAATCTGAAATACTGGTCACTCTGAAAATCGCCAGGGAATTTTCGATCTTGTTTTAAGAACATGCTCTCTGAAATAAAATTTGACTTATTACGAATTTTTCTAAAGCTAAAATTAGAGTCGTCAGATGTTACCTATCTGGTCTTTTATGTCTTGGTTGAATTTGGAAATTTTCAAGGTGTCCATATCGTTGAACGTGAAATTTTGATGCAAAATCGTAAATAATTAGAGTCAAATTCTTAACTCAACATTGAGAATGAGAAACCGGTCTTGTGTACCATAACATAGTGGCGCACACGCAGACCGTGTAGTTAGAGGTGAATTTTAGACTTTCCTAAAGTTTTCTTTTTGGGTTTTTAGCTATTTCCGTTGAGAAACGATTTTACCTTTCGCTCCAGCTAAAGTTTGCAAAAGTTTGCATTATTAGGGTCGTATATACAGTCGATTCTTAAACGGTTCTCTTCTTCAGAAGGCCCCTTAAGATTTAGTTTCAATGTATTATATCGTAGTTATTATTACCGATCTTCTTCATCACTTCTTTTAACCTCATAAGTTCAGTTATGCAAACTATGCGAACTGAAAGTTGGGTTTTACGAACCGAATATTTGGTATCATGCAAAGCATCATACTCTCCTTCGTTTTGTCGATATGCACTTTTATTTTATTTTCTTCTTGGAAGTCAAAATAATTGCATCACGTGTTTCGCCGTATCCAAATTTTCTACTCTGCGTTGAATTCTCTTGAGTCAGCCGAGAAGAGTTCACGCCCTCATTCCGTTTTTGGATGTGCATTGTTACCTACTTGGAAGTCGAATTAGTTATATCACGCGTTTCGCCCCATGCAACTTTTCTAGTATGCGTTAAAATCTCTGAGTCACCGGAAAAGAAACCAAGCTCTTTTTCATTGTTGTAGATATGTTAGAAAGTTTTGTTGGCTCATAATAATTATTGCCTCAATTGGTCACAATTATTGTGATCGGATCTGTGAAAATGGATCTTATTTTCCGGAAGAATATTTTGGCATCTTTGAACTGTGCACGAAGAACGATCGCGGGAAGCGCCTGCAAAACTGCAGGAATACTTCAGGCATTGCGCCGTTTCCCCGAACCTGCAGCTAGCGGAGACCGCTCTCTAGTCTCACGTGAATCGCGCCAAGTTCCGAGATCTATTTGGACGAACGGAACTGTGTGCATTATGACGTGAGCCCTGTTATGCACATACTGTTAGGAATCTCAGGGCTCATGTCTCAATGCACATAGTTCTGTTTGGCAGAAATACGTTCATTTGGAAATGTGTTTTACGTAGGGCAGCACGCATACACAACTTGGGAATGTGTGCGCAAAAATGGAGCGCCTTTTTATCAAAACGTAACACATTTGATATCATCCATTATTCAAGGTGGTACCCTACTTCACTGGAAAAAAAAACACATGGGATCTAGAGTCCAGACTCTTAAAAACATCGACAAGAAAAAATACTCTTGATTCAATCAGATTTAAGCTTAAATCAAGAACCAAGCCTCTTAATTTGACCGGATTTCCTTTTGATTTAAGCTTAAATCTGATTGAATCAAGAGTCCTTTTTCTTGTCAATGTTTTCAAGAGTCTGGACTCTAGATCCAATGTGTTTTTTTTTCCAGTCTATAGTAGAATACTGCCCCTAGCTTTATGCATAGCCATCAGTAAAGCTGTGTCTTTTAGATTATTTTCCGTTTGCTGTTATTTTCTATTCGCCTTCATGACCGTTCTGTGTAACCGTAAGGCCTCGGCACTTATTAAAATCCAATGTGAGTAATAAATTTTTAAATTAGGTATTATTACACACCGAAAAAAAACTCTGGAAGCCGTACTTACGGGCTATATAGACATACCGTCCGCGTTCCGGGTTCAGCACCCGAAGCAATCGAAGCTACGGTTCTGGCACCCGTATCTCTCGGCATCTGAGCCCGGAACGGACGGTATGTCTTTATACCCCGTAATTTTTTTTTCAGCGCAGCGTATCGGCTCTCATCCAAATATTTTCAATATATAACCACGGTCCGGAAAGTACGGAAACAGTGCTGATTTTTTAGGGCGGTCCGGACGTACGGAAAAAGCACGGAAATTCCGCAAAAAGGTCCGGAATTTTTTCATTTTTTTGGCATTTTTGTCGCAATTTGAGCGTGGAATTCAAATTTGTCGAATTTTTCGAATTTCGTCATATCAATTGGAGGCACTGAAAAAGTACTGAATATTTAATGTGAAGGAGTTACTTAATTTCTTGGGAATGTACTGAAAAAGTACTGTAAAAGTCGTGATTTTTGGCCAACCTGTTTTAGTAGACACCCTGCATAGAGAAAAAAAAAAGGAGGTGTTTGCATTTCGGGCATCTTGGAATTTTTTGATGACTTGATGACGTAGGTCGGTACAGCGTGAAGGGGACGTAGCTGTACCCACGTACGTCATCAAGTCATCAAAAAATTCCAAGATGCCCGAAATGCAAACACCTCCTTTTTTTCTCTTTGGACACCCTGATAACGCTGTTCAGCTCTGCATGTTTCCATATTTTTTGTCTGAACTTCCTAGTTATAGTATGTGTTTTTGGTCCTTACTCCTCGACTAATAAATCTGTTTTTATTTTGTCAACAGATATAGTTTATTAGAGACACCGTCACCCACGGCCAGGACGAACGTGACCTCTGAGCTCTGAACCGGAGTGAGAATTTCGCGAGTTGGAGTGCTTCTGAGCGGAGGATATTCGACACGATGACCACGGCGCGTTCGTTAGCCTTCACCGATTTCGAGGAGAGCATCGTCTTCGACATCGACGACCCGGACTTCGAAAACGGGAACGTCGGCGTGACGTCCGCCAACCACCCCCTCCCCCACTCGCACACCCTCACCACCAACCTCAACAAAGTCTTCTCGTTCACCGTCGGAGGAGGTGAGTTTCGTCCCTTTCATTTCTCAGCTTGCTCTGAAAACGGTTCTCTTATGGCCTGGTTACAGGCTCTTTCCGTCAAACTCCGATCAAAATGATGACCAAGATGGCGGTCGAGAATGGACCACCAGACAAGGTACGAATCTAAGCGATCTGACACATCGTCCCCTTCCAGGCAAAGTATCACAAGCGCCATGCGACGTTTAAAAATTTCTGCCGCCATTTTATTTTTTTACTGAGAAATTGTTGGTTGAATCTGCTTGGAAATTTCACTAAATTGTATCGGCAGCACGAAGAAACTTCAGTGAAATTTTCGGACAGCTTCGTTGAACAATTTCTCTGTAAAAAAATAAAATGGCGGCGGAAATTTTTAAACGTCGCATGGCGCTTGTGATACTTTGCCTGGAAGGTAACGACATGTTTCTTAACCAGAATTTCACGTGGAAAACGATTCGCACAACGAAAATTACGGAAGCCAACTCCTAACGAAGATATTAACGTTTTTATTTCACATTGGTTACGAGGAATTTGAACTGCCCGCTCACAAGAAACTCAAAGCTCTACGTGAGTCAAATCGCCCACTACAACGGTTTCAGCAAGCTTCTCAATCGAGCAATGTTCATTTCCCATCATGTGTTGTTCAAACTATTAGCAATTTGCTATAACTGAGCCAAAGCGTCAATATTAAGGTTGCCAGATTTTTATATCGCAGAGACTGTCATGATAACGTTTAGCGCGCGATGTGAATCACGTAGAGCATTGTGTTTTCATGAGCGGGTGGTTTGAATTCACGCATTAAGAATCATTAAATATCTTCGTAAGGAGTTGATTTCGGTAATTTTCGTTGTGTGCATCGTGTTTTACGTAAAATTTTGGTTAAGAAACATGTATCAGAATGCTGAAATTCGTACCTTATCTAGTGGTCCATTACGTAGATTGATGAGTAAAATTAATTAAAACAGCGCGTTGATTGAAATAAGCATGAAAGAAGCGCGGTTGTGTGGAAATCAGATGAAGGATGAGCCCGACAGCTCCATCATCTACCATCAAATTTTTGCAGGCCGCAGAAATTTGATGGTAGATGGTGCGCAACAGTCACCATTTGATCGGAAATTGATGGAAATTTGAGCATGTAACCAGCCTACTAGAGACGAGAGACCCTCCACTAGTATCTTGGCCATGGTGGAAGCTTTTACTTTCGGGACGTCAGCATTCTACTGGTGACTTACCTACATGGTTGATGTTTAACAACGTGTTGATAGTTTCGTTTTGCAAATAATCCGAAAATGGCCGAAGTTTGGGGAACTCGTTTGGCTCATGACGTCACCCGAAGCTCATCATCCACCATGTAGGTAGGTCAACAGCCGAAATTAGGGTGATGACTGTTTCTCCTTTATAATTGGACCGCGTTAAGCAGAAAGGAACCAAGCCACATCAGCTATTGCCGAATTTAATTGGGCAATTTAATTTCTTACATGAAAACGGTTGTTTAGATTTTTGTACAAATTTCCGTGAAGATTCTCCAGAGTGCGAAGCAAATTCCTTAACATTTTCAAAGGGATCCGCACAAACGTGCTCTTGTAAGAAAGTAATTTTCCCATGTAAGTTTGGCAATAGCTGATGTGGCTTGGTTTCTTTCTGTTAAACGCGGTCCAATTGTCCATAAGGAATTGTTGAATCTCCGAAAGTAAAAGCTTCCACCTGTCGCCAAGAGGCCAGTGGAGAGGCCAGTGGATCATTCACTCGAAGAGCCCTATCCATCATTCATAAAAAAAACCTTAGATTGATAAATAATATTAGTATATAGATTATTATAAATATATTTATCATATTAAATAGTTTAAAACAAAACACAAATGAGAGAATTATTATCAACTCAACATCAAAGATCATTCACTCGAAGAGCCCTGTCCATCATTCATAAAAAAACCTTAGAGTGATAAATAATATTAGTATGTAGATTATTATAAATATATTTATCATATTGAATAGTTTAAAACAAAACACAAATGGGAGAATTATTATCAACTCAACATCAAAGATAAGAAAGATCTTGTCTCTGGGTTCTCCATAGAGTACACCAGGTAAAATAAAGATTATGAATGTAGGCGGGAAATTGAACCAGCCCGGAATGTACGAAACTTTGTGGGCTGATACTGCTGATAGTACTAATTAAAACATGAACTGACTTTTCGAATTTCGTTTAGTTGCGACGCTGCGCTTCAACACGGAATCGCGATATGTACGGGAACGAGCGGGTCCCATGTCAAGGAGATCCTTGACATTTTTTATTCTTTTTTTATCAAGTTTTTTTTTTATTTTTTTAATTTTTTGTAAAAATGTTTTATTCTTTTTTTTTGTTTCTTTTCATTTTTTATTTTTTTATTTTTTTGTAGCGGCAAATTCCTTCCGAAAATCTATCTCCGACGTCAAACGACTGCATTTTACTTGAGGTTGGCAAAAATTGTCCTTTTAATGATGCCATTTTGAGAGCTTCTTTCTTAATCACAATGTAAACCAAATAGTGCCTCCTTGGAAAAGGAGCTGTTCCAAAAACGACTATAAATACGACCCTGAGTCATTTTTGAGGCAAGGAAAAACAGTAGCTCTATTTCTTTTTAGCTTCGTTTCATCGTGCTCAGTCATGATTACTCCGATCATTACTCTGCCATGCCAAGGGAAAACACCGTATGAGCCTCCAGATGTTGCCAAATTCCTCTTGGAAAATCACAATTTTTCTGGAAAATTTAGAAATATTTTTCTCCAGATTTTTCAGAGATTTTTGCTCACAATTGTATCTAATGAGTCTGAAAATTTTAAGGAAAAATATTCATAACATTCTTCGAAAATAAATATTCACCGAGTGGAAATTTGGCAACATTCGAATTCTCATGCGGCGTTATTCCTTAGCAAGGCAATATTATCGTCATTGACTTCAACTGCAATTGACCTGGTTTTCTTATCACCTCGCGGAAAATAAAATAGTTCTCAATCGCCCTTCCCCCCACCCCTCTGTCCGTCATAAAAATGTCTGTGCACCTCGGCCGATTATAAACCTGGCGATATTGACTTTCATTTGGTTTTCTACATTAAGCCTTCCTGTCCGTCTGATCTGTGAAAACAGCGGATATAGGACCTCCGCCATTTTTAGGGGCAACGCTTCGTTTAGAAACGGCTAACTTTCATGAGTGTTGGTACCAAGTTTCAGATTTAGCTCGTTCAGGTACTTACTTTCTGTCAGTTAGATCAACCAAAACAGTTTGGTTAATCAACTATCTTTTCCAGGCTTGTAATGGAGCTCTTAAGGATCAATATAAAAACAAATCCGATTAAAAAAAATTTCTATTGTCGAGGAAGAAATTAACGATATTTACAGAAGTGTAATTTTCGGCCTAAATATCCATTTAAATTGAGAAAGAACTCTTTTCAGAAGTTGGGTTGGAAGATCTAAAATCTTTGAAGTCTAGTGGAAAATGTTATAGCTTGGATGGTTACGAATGCAACAGACCACTAGTCACGCGCCTTTCGCAGTGTCAATCCGATCTTTCAAATGCCTTCATTTTTCAGGATACTTCACGCACATCCGGGAAGTTTATATAGTTGTATGTTCCGAATCGCATACGCTGTAGGAATGAAGCTCTTGCATGCGTGCGGGACTTGCGATTTAAGTACTGGCTCTTATGTAAAATTTCGCGAGAAACACGATGGTGCCACTTGTTTTCTCTGAAATCAACTCCTAAGCTCAAAAAAGGTCTCAAAAGTCGAGGCCGTAATAGAGGGGATACCTCACGCTACCCTGAGAGTCCACCCATATATCAAGAAAAACCCTGCATGCAAAGATACGTTAGCAGGGTTGCCACTTTGTTTGAGGACTCCAAGATTGAAAACACGACAACCCTGTCAATGTACTTGCTCCCTATTTTTGCGGAGAGAGTTCGTCTTGATATAGAGTTGGGCTCTCAGGCTCAGGGTAGCGTGCAACTTCCCCTCCATTACGGCTTCAACTTTGAGAGATTTGTCTTAGCTTTTGAGTTGATTTCAGAGAAAACCAGGGATCGTGTTGCTAGCGAAATTTCACATAGGAACCAGTGTCTAAAGCACAAATTCCTGGCACACATAAGAGCTCCGGATCTAGTAACCGATGTAGTAGAGCTCCGGATCCAACAACTGATCTAGTAGACCTCAGGATCTAGTAACTGATCTAGTAGAGCTCCAAATTTAGTAACTGATCTAGTAGACCTCCGAATTTAGTAACTGATCTAGTAGAGCACCGCATCTAGTAACCGATCTAGTAGAGCTCCGGATCTAGTAACCGATCTAGTAGAGCTCCGGATCTAGTAACCGATCTAGTGGAGCTCCGGATCTAGTAATCGATCTAGTAAAGTTCCGTTCTTGCCGTCCCTCCGAAAGCTTACACCTGAGTCGCGGATGGTCATTATCAGATTTTGTCAATTAAAGACTCTCCAGGAACTTCGAAATGTCTTCCGCGCTTCGAACTTTTTTGTCGGGTCGAGCAGTCGTTCTTATCGCATCGTTCTGGATCACTTGGAGGCTTGCCACTTGATTTGCCGCCTTCCACCATTCTTCCCTGATTGATTCAGTTTCTTTTCTTGATTCCTCGAGCTCCCACCTCAGTTGTCTCGTTTTATTCGTCTCCTGCTTCAGTTGTTCCTCGATTTCAGCAAGCTCCATCGTCAAGTCCGATAACTCCCTTTCGAGTTCGGCGGATCGGTTATTCGACTTTATCAACTGCTTGTGAAAGTTGTCGGCTTGCTGTTGAACTTCTTTCAGCTGAGCTTCGGTCACTTTTACCGCGCTCCCCTTTTTCAACAACTTATTCTTCAAGTCACTGAATACCCTTTTTGTCGTCCTCAACACCTTTTTTAATTTTAGCGCTTCTTTTTCCATCTCCGACAACCGAGCTCTTAGTCGCGCGGCTTCTTCCCTGGACACCGCTAGGTGTCGCTGGGTGTCCTCAGCCTCTTTTTGCTTCTGCGACAGCTGATCTCTTAGCTGTTTGACCTCACTCCGAGAATCTTTCAGTTCCTTCCTGAGGTCTGCCGCCTCCTTCCTCGAGGCTAACAATTGCTTCTTAAGCGCGTCGATTTCTCGTCTTGCATCCGACAATTGTCTCGCGTGTTCCTCTGCCTCCATTCGCGCCCCCGAATTCTGCCTGCTGAGTGTACACTCTTTCCCGCCAGGTTGCGCCACTTTCATTCTGAGTTGATCGGCGTCCCTCTGCAGTGCTTGTACTTGCCCTTGGAGCTCGGCGATTTTATTCGCTCCCGACATCTGTCTTTCCAACGTGGCTCTTTTCGCTTCTGATAGCTGACGGCTGAGCTCCTTGGCTCTTTCCGCCTGGGCCAAAAGCTCCGGTTCGTTGTAAGCGAGAAATTTGATAGTGATGCTCTTATCCCTGGCCAACCGCACCACCCGTGCTCGCCCTTTTTGCGTTTGTCCGATGAAGTTTAAAAATCCGTACTGCCGAGCCTCCTACAAAAATCAAAGAAACCTCAAGAAGGGCATGGCGAATTTTCACGAAACCATGACCCTTAGACAAGATGCAAGTTTGAGCATTCTCACGTACAGTGTTTACAATAAAAAAACAATTTAAAAAGCGGGTAACAAGGCTAAAATTTCACATGCACAAAACCAAAACGTTTCTGCTGAAAATTCAGCCATCCTCATAGTCGGATAAATCAAAATAAAAATGGTTAAAAATCTAAAATAGTACCGGATAACTGCCTTTCAATTGGGAATGTTGTTTTGACAGAAATTTTGATAAGATAGTCAAGAAAAACACCGAAAACGGGCATCGGCAAAAAAAATTTCAGGCATCAAAATTTCTGTCATAATAACATCATTCCCAATTGAAAGGTACTTATCAGGTACTATTTTAGATTTTTAACCATTTTTATTTTGATTTATCCAACTGAGGATGGCTGAATTTTCAGCCGAACCCTGGTAAAAATTGGCGATAAGAGCTGCGTTTCAAAATACCATAGGAATTCTTATAGCCGGCTAAAGAAGGCTACAGAAAATCATATAGCTGGCCGTAGAATGCGGAGAAAATTATACGGCCGGGCTATGCGAAGCGATAAAATATTATGCAGCCCGGCTATAGTTCCTATAGCCGGGCTTTACACTTTATCGCCTGGCTGTTGCTTTTTCGCCATCGATCATAAAAGGCTATAAGTAATTGTGTAGAAATTCGTGTGCTTTGGAAATTATTAAGTTTGATACGGAACCACCTTAATATTTACAAAACACACGTTATATTTTCTTTTAATAAATATTTTTTTTTCATCAGTTAAAACGAGAATAATCCATACAGGATGTGCAAACATTTCAAAATCATGAGTTAAATAACGCTGACTCCGCCAGATTAAATATTAGAGCCTAACACAAAGCGGAGCGGCGACTCACTGGCGCCTACAAACCTATCAGGGATACTTCTCGCATTGCGCAACGCGTGAAGTATCCCCGTTAGGTTTGTAGGCGCCAATGCGCGTTTCGCGCTGGCTGCCCGCACCGCAGCGTGCCACGACGCTTGAAGCAACTATTTCACACCAGAGGTATTGCACAGTATCATACGAAACTGAAGGCGCTCTAATATTATAGGAATGGCAGGCATCCATCAAAAATACGGAGCTTTCCTTGCAAAATAAATCAAGATGCTAGGGCCCAAAAAGAGAGCAGTGGTCCAAAAACTCATTAAGCCCTAACATCCGTAATTAGTAACGTTTAGCATACACTTTATCGCCTGGCTGTGAGTTGCTTAGTCGCTATCGGCTATAAAAGGCTATAAGAAATTTTGTAGCCGGCTATAGAAGCTATTGGAAATCTTACAGCCGGCTGTAGGTCTATAGTATTGTGGAAAATAGATTCTACTGCCAATTTTTATCAGGGAAAGGTTTTGGTTTTGTGTATGCGAAATTTTAGCCTTTTTATCCGCTTTTTAAATTGTTTTTCATTGTATATCTTGTCACGGGCTGCAGAGCATCTATCATATTTCATGTACAGTGTTTGTAACACACGCCGGCCAAACAGCAATTTGCCAGTAAGAAATCGCAATTAGCCGCTAAGAAATGAAATTAGCGATCAAGTAAGAAAATCGTTGTTAAACTCCGTTTTTGGGATTTTTCGGCGTATTCCTGACTCAAGGCATTTCAAAAGGCCAAGTATTCATTTTTGCCCTCAAGAAAAAAGTTGCAGGCTAGGCTAGATGACTGTCATGCCGAGTTTCAAACACTGCTCATGTATGTTCCTGATCTAAATCTCACGTAGAGCACAATATGCGCATGATATTAACTCCTAACTAAGATATTTGACGTTGTTCGATGTGTAAATTCAAATTTCCCGCTGATGAAGGAAACAAGAGTTCACGTAAGTCAAATCGCATACTGAACGTTACTGTAGCAGTCTCTGCCGTAGGAAAATATGGCAAACTCAATATTTATTCTTCGCGTCAGCTGTTGCACATCGCTAACGCTTTGAAGGTCTATTTCTCCAGACCCCCCACCCCCCCGAAATTAAATTTCAAAATCGACAAAGTTTTGTACTCGTTTTGTACCCAAATGTACCGCAAAGAAAAAGTTTTGTACCCATCATGTAAAGTACGTACTATTAAAACGCAGGAGGGGGGCTGGAGAAATTAAGCCCCCCCACCTCTAAAATTCTACTCTTTTTTATCGCCAAAGTTTTGTACTAGTTTTGTACCGAAATGTACCGTTCGAAAAAAGTTTTGTACCCTTACGATAGGGGAGCTACGGGGGGGTCAAAAGTGGGGGGGCTGGAGAAATATTTTCGAAATAACGGACTTACGTACTCGAAAACCCTCAGGATGTACTCTAGGAGTTTTGTACCGAAATGTACCGTCGAAAAAACCGCACTTTTTTTACCGTACGGACTCCCCCAGGGGGGGTACCTCCGCCATGGCCCCCTTCCCGTGGCAGTATTGAACGGGCCGTTTCCGTACCCCGGGTGATTAAATCAGAATGTTTCTTTACTCCTTTTAATAGTACTAGTTTAGTACCGAAATGTACCGGTCGAAAAAAGTTTTGTACCCTTACGATAGGGGAGCTACGGGAGGGTCAAAAGTGGGGGGGCTGGAGAAATATTTTCGAAATAACGGACTTACGTACTCGAAAACCCTCAGGATGTACTCTAGGAGTTTTGTACCGAAATGTACCGTCGAAAAAACCGCACTTTTTTTACCGTACGGCCTCCCCCAGGGGGGGTACCCCCGCCATGGCCCCCTGCCCGTGGCAGTATTGAATGGACCGTTTCCATGCCTTGGGTGTTTAAATCTGAATGTTTCTTTACTTCTTTAATTGTATTAATTTAGTACTAAAATGCACCCTGTTATCAATCTTATACAAGAAGTCAACGATTTGCTTTGTGGAGTGAACAGTTCAGTTTTGTAGTTGTTCTGAGACATTATTTCCTCAGCTTTGCGGAATGGCTACGAAATGTTTCGTCGCGAATGTAGTAGAACCGGTGTTATTTCCTTTCGGGACATCTTTCTTTTCATCATTGAAAAAATGCATTTTTTAAAGGGATCATTGACAGTTTTTTTAAGTTTTGTATACACTTATATTTTTAGAGTGTTAGTGCATTGCGTCCGATTAATTTTATTCAACCACTTCTTATTGCATCTTAGTATTTCGATTAATGCCACGACCAAACCAACTTTCAGATATTTTTATAACATAATTGAGCGTGTATTCCGGAGAGACAAGTCACAACATCAAAGGTAAGTATGCTCTTTTTATTCATTTTGTTTCGTTAGAACAGGTCTAAACACGCTATTNGGACTTTAAATTTTTTGTACCCGATGTGAACCTAAAATATCCTCATCCTTTTTTATCTCAATGTTTGTGCCTAGAATTGTGTTCTAAGTGAGATTATGCTTAAATTCGCACCTCGTCTAGTGCTTCATTGTCGCCTCAATCACACAATCAGATGGATTACATTTTGCATGAAGGAACCACTATCTCTGGCTCTCCCATAAAAGCACATGTCTGCATAGGGAAACCAATGGCATGTATGTTGTTTCTAAAATGAGCCAGGAATCGTGGTTCCTTTTTGCAAAATGTAAACCAGATTATTCGCCTAAGAATCGTGTTTTTTAAAAGTTGCCCGCATGTAGCTAACAGAAATCTGTTGTTATTTTCATTTGGGTTGTATACATTTGGATTTTTTTTTCAAACTATTTCGTCGCCCTTTTTCGGATGTACGCATACCCACCGCAATGAAAATAATTTAGAAAAAGTGAGGGAACTTCAAGGGAAATGTTTCAACATTTACGAATATGAACAATTGGACTGCATTTTGCAATTAGGAGCTATAAATTCTGGCTCATCTGAAAAAACACTTATGTGCATAGGGAAGCTAATGGCGCATACGTTGTTTTTAAACCGGGCTGGAATTTATAGTTCCAAATTGCAAAATACAGTCCAATTGATCGATGCGGCATCGTATCGATACGGGTAGAGTGCCTAAATAGGGAGAGTACGGACGCGTCTAAATATGCGGAGCTCTTAAGGCCCAAAAGGGCAGCCAACCTTCTAACACAACAAATGTCACTGCTCATCGTCAGATCCCAATAACAAACCAAAATGGCCAAGACTGCTCATTAATGAGCCTTCTCCTGCAAAAATGAGTAAATGTATGCAAAAACTAAGTCAAATAGGTGCTATACAAACGACGGGTCGTAACAATAATGGACCACAAGGTACGAATTCGATGGTTTCTTTCTACAGTTTCTCAAAGCGCCTTCAAATGACGGCGATACTCCGCAATACATCGAAGCTCGAATAGTGGTATGACCCAACTCGTTTGTGTGATACGAGGTGCGCAAATGGACCACTAGACATGGTACGAATTAAAGGATTCTGATACATGTTTCTTAACCAAAATTTCACCCAGAACACGATTCGCGCAACGAAAATGACTGGAACCAACTCCTAACCAAGATATCAACGTTTTTATTTCACATTGGTTACGAGGAATTTGAACTGCCCGCTCACAAGAAACCTGCTTTCGTTTAGCTATTTTATTCTTGGTTCAAAATAAAATCTTAATTAAGATAATTAAGAAGTTGTCTGCTGAAATCAAGCCACTTTTTTCTCTAATGAAATTCAAAAATTATGCTAAACGTTATTAAAGACGGATGCCAGGACTTAGTGAGTTTTTTGGAGTACGGCTCTCTTTTGTGCGCTGTTATATTGAGTTATTTTGCCAGGAAAGCTCGTGCTCTTAAAAGATGCCTGTCTGACTTGATGCGTTAGAACGCCTTCAATTTCTTGTGACACTGTGCAACACCTCCGTTGCGAAATAGTTGCTTGAAGCGCCGCGCCGTGGCACTCCGCAGCGCGACGAGCAACCAGGCGCATGGGCGCCTACAAACCTAACAGGGATACTTCACGCATTGCGCAATGCGTGAAGTATCCCTGTTAGGTTTGTAGACGCCAGCACGCCGCCGAATGTCCCACTAATGGACCACTAGACAAGGCACGACTTTAAGCATTCTGACACATGTTTCTTAACCAGAATTTTACGTAGAACACGATTCGCGCAACGAAAATGACTGGAACCAACTCCTATCCAAGACATTAACGTTTTTATTTCACATTGGTTACGAGGAATTTGAACTGCCCGCTCACAAGAAACTCAAAGCTCTGCGTGAATCAAATCGCGCACTAAAACGGTTTCAACAAGCATTTCAATCGAGTAATGTTCATCTCCCATCCTGTGTTGTTCAAACTATAAGCAATTTGCTACAGCTGAGCCAAAGCGTCAAGATTGAGGTTGCCAGATTTTTACATCGCATAGACTTTCATAACGTTTAGCGCACGATGTGAATCACGATGTGTGCGATGACTCGCGTAGACCGTTGAGTTTTCATGAGCGGGTGGTTTGAATTCACGCGTCAAGAATCATTATATATCTTTGGAAGGAGTTGATTTTGGGAATTTTCGTCGTGCGCGTCGTATTCTACGTGAAATTTTAGTTCAGAAACATGTATCAGAATGCTGAAATTCGTACCTTGTCTAGTGGTCCATTGCAATAATAAACCACTCTGGATGATTTGAATTCATAGGTTGGCTGCCCTTTCGAGCCTTAAAAGCTTCATGACCTAGCCTCCAAATTACCAATATGTCCGCACTCTTCCTACACAGGCACCGTAGATATGGCCACCGCCAGAGATATGTAATATTTGTTTTACCTGGGGTCCTAATGTTTTTTCGATGAGATCTCTGAGTTCCTGGGACACCATGCATTGGCATCTGACCCAGTATCCTTCTCCAACGGAGGCAGGCTGGGTTTTACCATCCAGATCTTCGAAATAGCCATGTAGGGTTGTACAATAATGCTGACAGTCTTCCTTGGAAATCTTCATCTCGTCTACGTAACCCCTCAAGTCCCTCAACCGCTGTTTTACTGGAAGAATGCACCAAAACAATGAGTTAGCAAAATAAAATTATTACATTTTTCGCCTTATACATTCGAACAGAAGGAACCAGAACAAACGGGAGTGTATTTGAGGTATTTCACATTGACTCTTCCTCCCATACGTATATTATTTTTTGAAGAAATATTCAAATAACGAGAGCTTTCTGTGAATTTCCCCTAAATTACGAGGATTGTATTAAAAAAAGCTTGCCGGTTCTGGTGCTGTAAAATTTAGGTATGAACAGGGTGTTCACTTTCAAAAAAAAAAAAGAATCACGAATTTTAAAAGGTTAGTACTAAAGCACAGCGAAAGGCTACGGATTTTTCAAGCAAAAGCACAAGAATTTAATATTTAGAAATACGCTTACAGGAAATGCCTCGAAAGAATGCAGTCTTTACGTATTTTATCGTATTACGTTTCGCGAATTCTTAGGTTCTGCATTTTTTCGGGTCGTTCCTCTAGAATTATCACATTCAACTTTCCGGAATTTTCCCACTTTTTTCGTCCTTAAATAATAACCAAAGGTTATTTAATGAGAGTTAACCACAGGGTCTTTCGAAGGTTGTCGTTAGTTAGTGCTTGATTGACGAGCATAGTCCAATGACGCGGCGTGCTTTGCGATATATCGATTGATCTGTAATTCAAACCTATTAAAAAGGATCTATTATCAGAGTGTTCGCAACGAACGCCTTAACAATCGATTCTTTACCACCGATTCAAATGGGGAAAAACCGATAATCGATCATTCATGCCACGCCACTGTCCATTTCCCATTTGTCCTCCGGTTTCAATAATCGGCCCACAGATGGATACTTGTTCTTACTTACTCTCAAATTTTGGTCGGATGACGAGAGCTCGTACGTAGATCACTGTGAACATCACGAGGTGTAGGCGCATTTTCTACTCGTTCGCTTTGAACCCTTTAAGACCTAGACGTCCCCGAACCGTGCATTTTCTATTTCTCTTAGTAATTTTCCACATATACCAGTAGATGAAACGAGCTGCTGTAATCTAGAACGGCTCAAAATTGTATAGAGGTTCTTTGAACACATTGAAACAAGAGAAATAATAATCAAAACGAAACTGTAAGGCGTGGAAAAAATTCCAACGAGGAACTCCATCAAATTATATTATCTAATGCACGAGAAATAAAGGCTGGTCGTTTTAAGGCGATATCACTTATACATGGGAAAATTTCAACCGAATATAGGACCACGAATACTGCGGTTGGAGGATCGACTCAAAATTGTATAGAGGGTCTCTGAACACATTGACATGATAGGAATAGTCAAAATGTAACTGTATCGCGTAGAAAAAATGCCGTCGAGGAAATCTATCAAATGTCAACTAACGCAAGAGAAAATGAAGGCTGATCGTTCTAGGCGATGTCATTTATAAACGGGAAAACTTCAACCCAATATGTAAATGCGGAAACTGTAGTTCGGAGGCTGTCACGACACCATCGCAAAATCTTTCGTTTTATATCGTAACGTATCGCACTGAGAGTTCGCGCAGCTAAAAAACCATTTCGACCGTCAGACCACTTGTGAACTTCAGTCGTCATCTCGCTAATGCGTCAAAATTTACATCATCGTTGCACAGCCCATCGCGACTTGAAACTTTCCAAAAAGGGGAGTGAAAAATGTTTTTGTAGTTCTATGGTGTAGTTGGCAAAAAATCGTTTTCTGTGTACCGCGAACGGTGCGTGACGCGCAATATTTTCCCGCATGGCAATGTTTTCCTGAATACATGTAGCGAGGCCGTGTTTCCACCCAGTAAAAATACAGGGTGTCCCAGGATTAAGTACGAATATTGAAGGAGTCGATTCTTATGTATGTTTGAGCCGCTTTTACGGCGCGCTAGGGCGCTCTGCGACGCCTACTCTCCACAGGAATCTGTCATAGTAGAGATCCTCCGGAAGCTGGCATCTCTCCATCTCTTCACGGATGCCCTCTACCCACCGTTTGGCTGGACGCCCTCTCCGTCGCCTACCAGGGGGGACCCACTCCAACACCTTCTTCGGCAACTTGGTATCAGCCATTCTCTGCACATCAGGAGTCGATTCTTTCTGTCAAAAAAAGACGTTTTTGTGGTGTAACTTTTTTTTTCCAAAAACGCTTTCCCTGGGGGCCGCCCCCCCCACCCCCTTTGCGCCCACCCGCGCTCCATACAGTCCCTATTATCTCGGAAACGATGAGTCACAGCGAAAAACGCATGACACATTTGCTCAATATTCTTCAACGCTAAATCTAGTGATGCCGTCAAAAACCAATTTTTGTCGCTGGAAACATTAATTTTGGCCACTTTTAGGTTCGATCTCCCTCCCCCCTAAACCCCCCCTCAAAATGCGTTTTTCCTTTTTAGTAGGTCAAAAATTAAAGAAGCGCTAAGAATCACCCTTATTTACCAATCTTCATTAGTATTGGTTGATAAACATTGTCACAGTGTTAGAAAGACGATTTTTCCTCTCAAACTTTAGGGGGCCGTGGCTCCCAGGGAAAGCGTTTCTGGAAAAAAAATTATACCTCTATAAGTCTTTTTTCGACCCAAAGAATCGACTCCCTCAATATTTGTACTTAATCCTAGGACACCCTGTATTTTTACTTTTTTAATTCTCTTCATTTTCCATTCACAAGGGCGAACCCCTCCTGGCCCTCCTTGCAACACCCAAGAATGTAACGTTGATTATTCAATATACCGAGGAAATTTACCATGGTTTCCACGAAAACACTATTTTCATTGACGAAGATATCTTAATTTTCAAGAGTTTTTCTGATCTGTGAATGGTATGTTTAGATAGTGTCAGGGCGACTCTCTTCTAAAAAAAAAGTCCATTGAAATATTAAGTTTCCTCACTTGTTCCTTGACTTCTCTGAATTCTCTAATAATATGCTGTGTGAGCTTCCGCGACACGTGGCTAGGACATCTGAGCGATAGCATTTGGCTTTTGCGTTAGTTGCTGACGAGCTCGTAATCATATTAATTACATTTTTTAGTAAGGAACCACTATTTCTGGCTCATTTTAGAAACAACATACATGCTATTGGTTTCCCTGTGCAGATATGTGCTTTTATGGGAGAGGCAGGGATAATGGTTCCTCATTTCAAAATGTATTCCTCATGTAGTTGCATCCATGCTTCTCCTTGCAAATAAACAGGCTTTGGGCATCCGTATACGTGCTAGTCTTTACTACCCTCGTAATTTCACTCGTCCACCCCGACACAAGGGGTGGACACAGGGTTAAAAACAAGGGGTTGGTTCCAACTCACGGACGTTGGAGAGCGTTACGGACCTTTTCATTTTTACTAGAAAATGATTGAATTATAAGATATGGTAAGATATGGTAACATCATTACCTGTTAACGTAAAGACGAATTTTTTGATTATTTTTTTATTTGTCATCAGCATATTAGCAACCATCTACAAAAATTATTCAGTTGACTTTGGACAAGACGCCACACAACATTGATCACTGGCATGTAAAACGAGTGCAGAGAAACTTAAGTTTCTAAATTCTCCAGCAGATAGCGCTAACGGGGCGGTGGTTCCATTCATGTTATATAGTAAAGGGGTACTTCGTGCCCAAATAGTTTTGAGAAATTTTTTTAATGCGAACTGGAATGTAACATAAAATCGTGATTAAGATGTAACAAGGTGGAGAAATGGTGCTGGGTCCACACCATTGGTGTTGAAATGGTGTGGACCCAGCACCATTTCTCCACCTTGTTACATCCAGTATTTGGGACAGCCCGTAGTGATTTTCTTCTCATCGTGATTAAGTATAGCAGTTTCACGAAAGAAGAATAAATTATGTCAAATAAAAGCATCACCTACCCAGAGAGCAAAGTGGGGTCTTTCCATTACAGCATGTTACAATGTAAAATCCAGAGTCGAAAAAAACTCCGGACAGTTTTTCCGCTACGCATAGCTTGCGGTGAACGCTCATAAAAACGTTGGTAAAATGGAGCCATACCTCAATTTTTTGTATTTAAAGTTCGTGAAACTATGACCTTAGGCGTACTCTGCCCACGTAATAGTCCGACACAGGGTGTAAAAAAATTGATACACGTGTTTTTCACAACCAGCGAGAGAGCCGCTAAGGAACGCGAAATTCAAAATTCCGTAGAACATTTGCCTACATAGCATGTTGGCAACGTCGTTCCCTCTACATGTAAACCTATGGAAATGAATCGATTCTTGGAAGAGCCAGCAGAGACCTGCCGTGCCAAGTAAAAACGCCGTATGAACCTTCCAGTAAAATAATAATCTAATGGAGAAGTTGTAAACATTTTTCTTCAAAATTTTCTGACTTTTTTGCTCGCACTTTAAGCTAAAATATCTGAACATTTCAAGGAAATGAATGCATAAATATCGTCATGAATACCTGTTTTATCCGGGGAAATTTGGCAACTCTTGAACGTTCATACGGCGTTCTTCCTTAGCACGGCAGAGTTGCCGGTGGCCTAGGAAACCTGGATAGTCAGGGATTGGAGAATTTGCACGCGAATTTTTTATTGCTTCATTTGAGAGTGCTCAAGGAGCTGACTTCGCAGTATTTTTTATAATTTTTTGCTGAAGTGGGGAAACAGTAAAAAAATAGATTTAAAAGTGAGAAAATGCACCGCCAAAAGACGTCATTCGGTGGCATTTCCCATTTAAACGCATGTACTTCAGCGGATTAGATAATTTTGTCATATATCCTCCAAAAAATTTGAATTTCCGAAGCAAGGTGATCCGAGTGTTCAGTTTACTCAGAAGTTTCCACTGCAATATGAAATTCATCAACTTTCAGACACCTGCAAATTCTCCATTTTCGCAGGGGTGCAGGAAGTTCTTCGCCTTCACATTTTTGGAGGCAGCCTTTGCGTTTGTTAAGGTTGCCTTCGCATTCTGCCGCGCTGAGGAAGAACGCCGTATGGACCTTCAGGCGTTGCCAACTTCCCTGTGGTAAATCACGAATTTTCGGGAAATTCTGGTAAATTTTTTTCTTCCAATTTTTCAGATACTTTTGTTCGCAATCTGATAAAGTTCTTGAAAATTTCTCGGGGAAAAAAAATTCATGACTTTCCTCCAAAATGAACATTTTATCGAAGGAAATTTGGCAGCCTTCGGAGGTTCATACGGCATTTTTCCTTAGCACGGCAGCTTTGAACGTCCACGAGACTTGCGCGCTTCACAGTTTTTTTTTTTTCGCATAAAAGAACGCGCTTAACTATCTTCTTCGCAAAAAGCTGTGCGCTTAGTGAGTTTAAGTCTTTTGCCACCACATCCCTCCCCTTTTCAGGTGCCATCATATTTGGACATATTTCGTCACCTTCCAGGCAAAGTATCACAAGCGCCATGCGACGTTTACAAATTTCCGCCGCCATTTTATTTCTTTACTGAGAAATTGTTGGTTGAATCTGTTTGGAAATTTCACTAAATTTTATCGGCAGCACAAAGAAAATTCAGTGAAATTTTCGGACAGCTTCGTTGAACAATTTCTCTGTAAAAAAATAAAATGGCGGCGGAAATTTTTAAACGTTGCATGGCGCTTGTGATACTTTGCCTGGAAGGTGACGATTTATGCTGAAAGGAACTACGTACATAGGGTTTGCGTGCCTCATAGTTCCTTTTGGATAAATACATCCATTTGCTCCCCAGTATCGAGGCGTCAATGATCGATTATCGATTTTCTCCCACTTGAAGCTACGGTATAGAATCGATTATTAAGGTGTTCGTTGCTAACACCCTCTTTATCGATCCTTTTCCATAGCTGGCAATGGCAGATCAATCGATATCTCGCAAAGGGCGCTACGCCACTGTTGCTTCCCGCCATCGGCCGATCGAGCTCTCCCTGCGTCCATTCCCATGTGGCAATGATCGCAGTAAGTTGCGATTTGATCGAAGAATGTATCGGTATTATATCGACGGCGATTTATCGCAATATTTTCGAACAGAAAATCGTGATAAATTGGACTACATTTTGCAATTTGGAACTATAAAGTCTGGCTCATCTGAAAAAACACTTAAGTGCATCGGGAAACTAATGGCACATACGTTGTCTTTAAACTGGGCCAGAATTTATAGTTCCAAATTGCAAAATGCAGTCCAATTGAGGTTAAATTTCGATTTTTTCTAACGCGATTTTATGGAGATCAAATTGCGACAGGATTGCTCGGATATTTATGATCCTAGAGATTTTATCGCCAAAAAATCGTAAAAAAAAAAAAAAAATCGCAACTTAATTTCAAAATATCGCGATTTTTTCACTGA
This sequence comes from Bemisia tabaci, assembly GCF_001854935.1. Taxonomy (NCBI): domain Eukaryota; kingdom Metazoa; phylum Arthropoda; class Insecta; order Hemiptera; family Aleyrodidae; genus Bemisia; species Bemisia tabaci. The sequence goes on along the minus strand of NW_017547142.1, from coordinate 1,459,311 downwards.
AAAATGCTGCCTGGACGTCCGCGACTTGGCATAAGAAAAAAACAATGTTTTCGAATGAAGAACAACTTAATTAGCCAAAAACACATGATAAAATTGCAACTTAATTTGGAGAAAGGCTGCAGAAGGGAAACAAATCAAAAGAGAAACCCGGGACGTTTCGAAATAGTCACAATTGCATTATTATCAACCAGAAATCAGAAATTAAATAAAAATGAGTCGTCGAATTGCTGTTATTGCGAGACCAAGACCGACTCATTTTTATTTAATGTTTGTTTTCCGGCTGATAATGAAATTGTGACTATTTCGAAACGTCCCGGGGTTCCCTTTTGATTTGTCCCTCTTTTGCAGCCTTTCCCCAAATTATGTTTTTATTTTAAAAAATATTTTATTTAAGTCTGAAATCGGCATGGCTCTAAGCTATTATTCACAATCGGTCGAGGACAAACGAGGATTGAACACAAAACTACTTTTCTCAGTGCATGAGTTCTTTCAAATTTTATTCAATGCTAAATTCATCGCGCTAGTATTCAAATACATACAGGGTGATCGAAAAGTACCAGACAACAGCACTAGGCAGCACCCTTGTTACTTTTGAACAGATTGAGATGAATACTCGTAATTTAGTGAACTATTTTTAGGATCAAATCATTTACGTCAACTCACTCATTAATCCATTGAATCTTTATGAATGTCTTTACTGATTCCGAGTCCTAAACTCTAAATATTTAAAATTATATAATAGACTAACTGTAGCTTGTCAATTATTTTACCACTTTCTTTCTTAACTCCTATGATATTAAGTAATTAATCTGTTGTTACTTCTACATACATTACTTATAATTCTAGCTAATTGTATATATTTCCTGTATTGGAAGCTTACAATAAAATAAATCTTTAAAAAAATAAATAAATAAAAAATAATAAAATAAAATAACAAATAAAAAAAAATTAGTGAGTGCTCTCGGGTTAAAGGGAAAGAATTCTGGGAACGCCTAAAATGTTCAAAGAACAATCCTAAAAAGGAGCAAGAAGCCTAATGGTTAAAGGAGTGGTGTGGGACCTCTGGCTCACCCTGTGTATCAACTGACAGAGTCTTCTAACTATTAGAGTGGAATAGCATGATGAATGAACACAATCAACGTGGATCGAGTCAACGAGAGACGTCCAAAATGATATGGACCACATTCTGCGATTCGGAAGTATAATTTCTGGAGCATCTGTAAAAACATTTATGTGCATAGGGAAACTAATGGTACATAAGTTGTTTCTACAGTGAGCCAAAAGTCGGAATTGCGAAATTTAGTCCATTTAAAAACGTGAAAAGCGTATGTCTTCTTCAATACGAAATGTTGATGTTTTAAAAGTGGTGCCATTGGTTTTTTCGTGAAATTCCCTACTGGAAACGCCTCTTAAAATTCTAAATTTTACGGAATAAACATTAAAGTTTTCAGTTTTAGTCCAGAAATGCATGTCGAACTCTTCTATTGACTTTCTCCACTCTGCGTCAGTTTAGTTAAGCTTAATATGAGGTTTCCATTTAAAATTAGCTAATTCCGAAGATAGAGAAAGCTGGCAGTGGAAAATTTCAAAAGTCAAAAATTGTATGTACACCATGCATCCGCAAACTTTGCTCGCCTGGGTTTTTTTTTCTTTTTTTTTCGTTAAAATGTTTTTCGATGTTTCGTAACGTAAATTGCAATCCCAACCCCCAACCCTTACTGAGATATAGATGTTTTAAGTTTTGCAAAAATGAGAACTTTGCCCCCTCCTCCTAATGTTACGAGAGGGTTGCCTACAGTCCGTTCATATTGAGGGTTAAGACGTAAGAAATCGATTTCCGATTGGCTCTAGTATTTTAGGCCTGCACAGTATCACATCAATCGGGAACAAAGATTTCTTTTTACCGATTGCGAAGTTTATGAACTGGAATTGACTGAGAAATTGAGAGCGCGTCAGGGAACAAACGGAATGAGAGGAGGAACGTAGGGTAGAAATTCAGGTATGAATTGATCAAAGATTACGAAAAACGTTCAAACTGTGTAATCTTTATTCCCGCTTGTTACATTCGTGATTCGCCGTGTTCCACTTCTCCCCATAGCCCTTGTCCCACGATCAAATGAACTCATCAAATAGTCATCAAATGCAAGATGCCGACTGGATTTCGCGCAAGTCTGCTATCAAAAGTTAGCGGGCCGTCAAATGTCCATCTTGCATTTGATGAATTCATTCGATCGTGGGACACGGGCTTATGTGAGGACTCTAATCTTGCCCAGGCGTATAGGCAGGCCCGCCACATCCTGTCTCGGGCCCTGGCACCAGTTTTAAAGCCCGGGCCCCCAGCACAGAGAGGGGTCCGAAGAGCTTCCCCAGAGAAATTTTTGAAATTTTAAATCTATTTGGACGCATTTTGGAGCTCCCATGACAGAGATTTTCTATAAATTTCTGCAGAGTAATAATTACGCCTTTTTTTTCTTCTTTTTTATTACTTTTACTTTCAGCACAAAATACTTTCAAATTTTTGCATTCATAACATCTGCTGGTTTTTTTTTTGGTTTTCGTTTTTGTTTTGGGTGTGAGGTAGATTATACTATTTTCAATCCTAGAGGGGCCAGGTCTCCCCTTTCGTACGTCTATGGTAAGGGAGTTGAGCCATTGAAGTCTAGGATGCCCAGACTGGAGACTCTTAGCATCCGACGACGGAAGAAAATGAAACGCACTTACTAAAAATATCATTCTACACTAAACATTTTGAAAATAGACAGAAATCTTTAAAGAAGCAAGAAGAATTCTGAAGTGCCCCAGTGTGCTCTTGAAAATTTGTTCACATTCTGTGAAATTTTTAGGGTAAATTTTCCTTACGAGACAAGGGTTATATGTGAATTCGTAATGGTTTGTCACCGGCGGCACGGGCCCCTCCAGAGCCCGGGCTCCGGTACTAGGGACCCAGTATAGGAAACGCTTAGTACAACATCTGAACAAAGTTTCGTCTAAAATCAAAGTCGAATTTCCGCTTGGATTTGGTTGAGGTTTTTAACTTACTGCCAACCTTCTTCACAACAAAACAAAAATTCTCTCCGGACGACAGTGTGTTGCGCCTCCAACATTCGACTGGCAGCAATAATGGCCACATCCAAAATCCCACCAACCGAGGTGGATCGAAGAGTGGGCGGATGCAAGCGTCGCACAAAGGATCGAGTCTATAAGAGAGGTCGGACAAAATCTGGAAACTTTAAAAGCTCATAACTCAGTCCATACAAAACTTTGAGGTTTTTAAATCTGGTTCCATTGGTTTCCTTGTGAAATTTTCTTCTGCAAGCCCCCCTCATAATTTAACATTTGACGTTTTAAACATCGAAATTTGCAGTTGTAGTCAAAAATTTCATGTCCAACCTCTCTGCTCGACTCGAGCCTCTGTGCGTCGGCCAAAATGTATCATGGGACTGATTGTGAGTTCCGTTCTTGACTTTAGCACAGAGTTCTCCTCCCTTTGCGTTGCAACTAGAGCACCGAAATGCCTTTTTTCCACGGGACATTTCACGGGGTTTATCCCAAGTTCGAATCGCAGGAATACAATAATAAACAATTTAAAATAGAGCAGGTAACAAGGCTAGAAGTTTACACACAAGACCAAAACGTTTCGGCTGAAAATTCAGCCATCTTCAGTTGGGTGGTCAAAAATAAAAATGGTTAAAAAACTAAAATAGTACCTTTCAAATAGAGAATGTTGTTATGACCTGTTGTTGTTATGTCGGTCATATCAACATTCTCTATTTGAAAGGTACAGTCAGGTCATAGAGAAAATACAGAAGGTTGTGGCAAGGCAGCCATCTTGAAGATGTTCTATGACGTAGAAAAGTACGCGGACTGGCGCGCTGTTAAAAAAGAAAGTACATTCCATAATGGAACCTGTATAAAGACCTACATCACCACTCAAACTAACATTGAAAGTCATATAATTGAACATTAGTTTCCATGACTCTCCAATTTCTGCTTTTTTGACGCACAAAACGTAATTTAAGTTATCCCTTCAAAACGGGACGAGTCGAGATCAAAGTTGTTATTATATGAAATGGGTATACATTTTTAAACTTACAAATTATTTTCAGTTACAGTCGAACATCGATAGAGAAACATAAAAAGTCACAGTTACGAGAGTTTAGAGCAAAAATAAGTGGGAACCTCACAACCTTTTCCGCTCCTTTAAATATTTCAAAGAGGTCTCGGTTTTCCCGCGATCCTATTGACCAATCATAATGGCGGCTTCATTTTTAGCTGTGACGTAGAGAAGTACATTTCTCCGCTTGCCACCACCTCCTGTACTTTCTCTATGCTGTCAGGTGCTATTTTCGTTTTTTTAACAATTTTTATTTTTATTTATCCAACTGAGGATGGCTGAACTTTCAGCCGAAACGCTTTTGTCTTGTGTGTGAACTTTTAGCCTTGTTACCCGCTCTATTTTTTTTGTAATGTTTATTTTGTCACGGGCTGCGGAGCATCTATCATATCTCAATCGCAGGGATGCAACTTCTGGGCTTTTTCCCCGTTCAACAAAACAACAAAATTTCTTCTCCTTCTCTCCGAGTGTCTCTTAAAACTCCACAAGGACTCTGCTTGGGACTGTCATTTGTATTGACGGACTCAATATTTTTCTCAACTTCTCCAGTGAGATTTTTCCCTGGGACAAGGCCGTATAATAAGAGTATGGACACGTCGAAATATGGAGCTCATAGCGCTCAAGAGGCAGAGGCGGATCCAGCATTTGGCAACACCGAATTTCCTCTATTTAAACCTGTGCTAAATAATCGATTCTTGTCAGAGCACCTGGCCCCTCCAAGAATCGATACATTTTCATAGGTTTGAATGGAGGAAATCCGGTGATGCCAAATCGCGGGATCCGCCAATGTTAAGAGGGCAGCCAACCTTAGAACGCAAAAATGTCATCGCCAATCTTTAGATTCAAATATAAAATCAGAATGGCCAGGAATGTTCTTTCACCAGCGTTCTCCCGCAAAAATGAGAGCTCTGAAAAGAAGGTACGGGCTATTTAGACATACCGTCCGTTCCGGGCACACAGGCCGAAAGTTCCGGGTACTGGAGCCGTAGTTTCGATTGTTCTCCGGGTGCTGGAGCCGTAGTTTCGATTGCTCTCCGGGTGCTGGAGCCGTAGTTTCGATTGCTCTCCGGGTGCTGGAGCCGTAGTTTCGATTGCTCTCCGGGTGCTGGAGCCGTAGTTTCGATTGCTCCATGTGCTGCGCCCGGAACGCGGACGGTATGTCCATGTAACCCGTGAGCACTGCTCCCACGGCCGGAGTTTTTTTTTCAGTGTGAATTTATGGAAAAACTTAGTCAAACACGTGCTTTGTAAATGACGGGTCATAACAACCGCAATAATTAGAGTACGTATATTGAGAGAGTATGGCCACTGGGGTTACCATCTCTGATTGGCTCAGCCATCTTAGGCTAAATGGAGCCCTTAGGATCCAAAAATGGCGGACGCCATAAATTAATCTAATGCAAAATGACTCAAAATGTAGTTTTCTTTGCTTATCGTAACGAGAAATTTACTCAAATGCACTATTGCGCGACATCTTTACATATTTTTAAGGCTAATCGTGTGCAATTTTTGAGAAAAATTATCTTAGATGTAGTAAGGTTGGCAGCAAGTGCGGTTGGTGATAACCGTCAAAAGTTGGCAATGACCCCCCTCCAATCCACAAAAACCAAAACAAAGCACCGCCATTTTTGGGTCCTAAGCCTCTCCATGGGGCCCAGTGGCCATACTCTCTCAATATAGGTACTCTAGCAATGATCAGTCACTTTGAATGATTTGAATTCACTGGTTGGCTGCCTTTTTGGGCCCTAAAAACTCCATGACCTAACCTCAAAATTACTAGCTAGCCCGTGTTGGCGTACTCTCTCGATATAGGCACTCTAGTTGCAACCCTACCGATCTGGTTGGAAAATTCGACCAAATCTGAACCAAATCCTCCCGCGGAAATACGCGGGGGGNGGGGGGGGGGGGCGCACGATAGTTTTTTGAAACAACCTCCGGGGTCCAGGGATTAGTCCAGCGACCATCTTTGGACGATGGCGCGTGGAATGATTTACAGTGTTTATCTATTTTCTTTATTTTACCGTTTTCTCTCCTATCTCTTGCCGTTGGTACCAGGTTTTTGTTTTCTGGCCGGACTCTTTGTAGCTCCTCCACCGAAGCACGATCCGCACATACGTTTTAAAAACGGTTTGTTCGCCTCAGCCCTCATTCTTTCAACTTCCTCTTTCCATTTATCAGCCTCATCTTTGGACGTTTGCAACGCTTCCTCGGTATTTTCCAACTTGTCCTGGACTCTTTTTAGTTCTTGCTCAGACTTTGATAGTTGTTTAGAGAGATTATCATATTCCGTGAGTTTCTTGTCGTAAAGTCCCTTGATTTTCTTAAATTCCGCCTCCAAATTTGCCATACCTTCTTCATTCTTCTTCAATGAGTCCGTTTTGCTCTGAAATCAACATCAAACTCTCTCAAAGGGAGTCCTGAGTCCCTATATTCACAATGTAAGATTTATTGATACACTTTTATCAAGTTCTACTGGATGGATTTTTAAAAAACTTTTCTTAAAACTTTTTTCTGGCTTTAGCTTAGAGGACTTTTGAAAATTCTAGAAACAAAATTTTCTCAAATTTTTGACAAAATATGAAAAAACTGATGTTTATTTTTTTCTGAAGAGTTATGAGAGAAATCACTCTGGTCTGTAAATAGAGAATAAGAGAGGGGGGAAAAAAGTTCTTGAAAACTCAATTTGTAGATTCTGAGAAAAGTGCACCTTAAATTTAAAAGATGTCGTTTTAAGGAAAGCCTGCTTAAAGACTTGGATACAAATAGGGTACAAATCGGTATGGGGGTGACGGATTGCATTATCCTGTACCACAAAACTTCGCACAGCTCCTGGCACACGACTCCCCTTAAGTTGATTCGTCGAGCTCAAGTGGCGTGGTAGAAATAGCATGTTATCCAAGGTATCTTAAAATTTCAAGAGGAAAGATTCATGACTTTCCTTAAAAATAAACATTTTACCAAAGAAAATTTGGCAACTCGAATGTACTTGGTCATACGACGTTTTTCCTTAGCACCGTAGAATATATTGAAGGGTGAAACTACGAGACCACGTATCTCGTTTTGCGGCGTTGTCCACTCACTGGCGTAATTTATTTTCTAAATGGACAGCTGCTCAACGTCAATTCACGAAAACCTCCCTGATTGTCATACTTTTAATCAACGTATTATCTAACGTTACCCCCTAAAATTAATGCAATTCGTTTGGTTTTAGTTTTAAATCATGTAGATAAATACAAGGAAATACTTGTAGTAGTTACGTTATTCTCTTATATAAAGTTATACGATTTACCCCGCGACCCTCTGAACATCGGTCCCCGCCACGCCGTCCCAGCGCGTCCCGCGCCCTTGATGTTCGTTCGGCGGACCCCCCGCGGCCGGGTCTCCGTTCCCCCCGCGGGTTTTCCCGTTCCCACCCNCGCCTCTCTCGTGGGAAGAGGAAGTATTGTCATCGTCCAAGAAAAAAAGGGGGGAAAGTTGAAATTTCATCATTTCTAGGCGTTTTAAGGTCCCTGGAGTCAAAATAACCATACTTGAAAGAATGTGTGTCCTTCAGGCGTCCCCCAAATCTGTGCACAGCTATATCTCAGAATCTTTCTGTTCAATGTTTTTTATGTCAGAAGAAAACTATGAACGCTGTAAGGAATAATACCGATTTGCTTTCCATCAAAAAAATACAAAGAGAGTGCAGATTTGTAAGCACCGCAAACATGACAATCCTCTAACGCAAGATTAGAGAATAGTTTCTTTTTTCATGAGAGTTGACCTGTAATTTTCTGTGCCTTTTAATTTGTAAATTCTCAAATGCTTTTTTATGCTCTGTAATGTATGTTAATGTGTAATGTGTAAGATTTTTGAGTTCAAAGTCTTCTTGGAAAATAATCGAAGCTGCTTTTCTCTGTTAAGTACTGCGATTGCGAAATAAAACCGGCATACCTCTCTCATTTGATGACCATTTCAAGGGTTTGGGTTTCAGGGTTTTTAAAGGGTTTAAGGGTTATATTTAAGGGTTTTTTATTTTTTATTTTTTTGGACAAGTATTTTCTAGCCACACCATGTGGCATTTATATATACTAATGTAAATAAATAAATAAGTAAATAAATAAGTGGGGCATCCTGGGAGGGGAGGGGGGTAAAGTGGCGCCTTTGCCATACTGGAGTTACTCTCAGTGATTTCCCATGTTCAAATCGTATTTTACGTGAAATTTTGATGAGGAATCACTTAGCAGAATGCTTAAATTGGCACCTTATCAAGTTATCCATTCCGTGGTTTACCCATTACCCATATTCTTACCTTAATTTCGGCCACCAATCTTTTGATCTCCGCAATTTTGGCCATTCCTTCCTCTTTGGTTTCCGCGATCTCTTGGTCCTTTTTTTCTAGCTGATCCCGGAGTACTGCGACCTCTGTGCGCGACTTTTCGAGGTCCGTCGTGAGATTTTCTAAACGTCTCGTTAACGACTCTTGTCTCTTAAGTTCGGCTTTCTTTTCGTCCGACCTTTGCCTTCTCAACTTGGACGTTTCTTCTACGGTCTTCTCTCTGAACTCCCCGGATGTAAGGAACTTGATGGTTGTGAGTCCGCGATTTTCGGCCAATGCGTTCAGCCTGATCTTTGCTTTTTTTCCGGGGAAACCCCTACCCCACCAACTTACGAACTTCTCCTCAACCTACGGACAGAAAACATTCGTTAATTTGTAACATACTGGTAGTAGCACTCAATTAACTTGATAGGTGGGCATGTCTGCCGCCAGTGTTCGAAACTCACAGGCGCCAAATGCGCCTAAAAAAGCGGCTATGGCCAGTGTTCGAAACTCACCTTTGAGTTTCAGGAGCCGTATGGCGCAACAAACTCGATTTTTAGGGGCCATTGTAGATTTTTTAGGGGCCATGCCTATATATCACGGCGCATTTAGTGCAAAACTGGACGCAGGATGTTTTAGTAACAGAACTAGTAGCTGTAACTTGGGGGAATTTAGGGGGGGGGGGGCGGCT
>NW_017547142.1:1424014-1443763 GCF_001854935.1 Bemisia tabaci | reverse complement strand
TTTTTTCAAAGCCCCCCCCCCCCCTCGATTCGGATTTGTTACGTAACGCTAAGTTTGACCCCCTCCCTCGCTGTAATGCACCATAACGCTGGCTTCAATTCCCCTTCCTCCCTCCCTAGGTGCGTTACGTAATACTTGAACGGCCCCTTCTCGATTTGCGACTCTCCCTCTTTTACAGTGACGTGGCGCGCTTTGCGATATATCGATTGATTTGCCATTTAAACCTATGGAAAAGTATCGATAAACAGGGTGCCGGCAACGTGCACTTTGATAATTGATTCTTTACCATAGGTTTAAATGACAGAACAATCGATACATCGCAATTCACGCCACGCCACTGCCTTCTTTAAGTCGGAGGCATATGGATCTACGATGAGTTGGTATCATTAACATGCACGCAACAAAAACTTATGAGGGAAAGTACCATCTGAGAAAAGAATTTTCCACTATATTTTTGTACTCCGTCGATTTTTGTGGCCGTAAAACGAAGAAATTGTATACATTTTTAGCTTTTTCTTACCTTTTTTATTGAATGATGATGTTTGACGTGGTAATGATGTTTGACGTGGTGATGGCGATTGACGTGGTGATGATGTTTTACGCGGTGATGATGTTTCACGTGGTGATGATTGTTGACGTTCCATCGAGAGGGTCCGAACAATGATCATAAAGACAAGCAAAAGTCGTAAAAGCATCTCCGTGCTCATCAGTTCAACTTCTGTCAAAAGCGGGGCTCGTTGTTATCTCACTTTTAATGTCACGTGCAGCATGTTTCAAAAAGATCTCGGGTAAAGATTTTGGGAATCTGAGTTCAAACCGTAGGATGAAATGAGAAAAATGCACATGGTAAGATAAAACCGCTAATGGTGAAGATGTAAAAATGACAGCACCTTCTCATTAAGTCTAAAATTTTAACATAATGCGTAGCGAGAAATTTTAATCAAATTATGCCTTAATAGCTAGTAAATAGAGATTAAGACTTAACAAGAGGAACAAGGAATGGCTGTGTGCAGTGCTGATTTCCACCGTTCGAAAACTTCCTCCCAGATTTTCTTCATAAAATTCCCAATGCGAGATCTCAGTTTATAAAACCACGTACCATGAAGTAACAATTTTAATCTAATTATGCCTTAATAGCTAGGAAATAGAGATTAAGACTTAACACGAGGAACAAGGAATGGCTGTGAGCAGTGCTAATTTCTACCGTTCGAAAACTTCCTCCCAGATTTTCTTTATAAAATTCCCAATGCGAGATCTCAGTTTATAAAACTACGTACCATGAAGCAACAAATGTCTTTAAGGTTCAAGTTCGTATCCATCCAACCCTCTTGCCCTCGAAAGAAAGAGATCGTAAAATTTAACATTTAATTCGGATTAAAAATTTCGGTTTCACTGGTAAAATATCACTGCCACAGGGGTTTTGAGCGAAACATTTTAGAAAGACACTGGAGGTAAAATGCGAAGATAAATTGCCTTGGCAAGTCACAAAACGTGTTATCACGAGTGCAGTCGATGCGAGAAGATCGGATTCCATCCCCTGTAGGCTCGGATCTTGCCGAACTGATGTCGACAGGTTTTTGAACTTCCACGATCGATTCTGTAAAAGTTCGCGGCTTTCACTCACGCAAAAAAATACTTTGCGTTCGTTTCTCATCACCGGCAAAAAATCTCCTATGTTCGCGGAGTGTTCCCGACGCGCCACGCACTCGCGGAGTTAAATAGAACCTACGTGTCAGATGCCTTCGAGTGAGATTAGTTCGGTACGAGCATTACAGGCTGCCGTGCTGAGGAACAGAGATGGAAAGTGAAATTTCATAAGGCTCGAATAAATTCCACCAAAGTTGAAATGTATTAATTTTTTTTTAGAATTATTGATTAAACCTTTGGAGGTCTGAAAGCGTTTCAGTTGGTCTTTCTGTTGATACTGCGGTACTATGCTACTCTACTGAAGGTGCCAGACACAAAGAGGGGGCAAAAAGAGGAGTTAAGAGAGAAGAACCCCAACCTAACCTCTAAACTAAACGAAAACATTTGCAACGCGCGAATGTTCTAGGCTTGGGGTAAACAACTTTCAAAATTTAGAATCACTGTTTCTAGGCGTTTCTTAGCCTCCCGAATGTATCCCCAAAAGTTACCATAAATTTCATGAAATTTCGTGAAATTTCACTCAAATAAATTTCAGGCGTGAAATTTCACTCGAATAAATTTCATGAAATTTTCCATCTCTGCTGAGGAAGAACGCCGAATGAGTCTTTAGACGTTGCAAAATTTCCATCGATAAAATCAGAATTTACAGGGAAAATGGTGAATATTTTCCCCCAAAATTTTCAGATGATTTCGCACGCACTTCAATCTAAAATATCTGAAAATTTCAAAGAAAAATGTGCATGAATGTCGTCAGAAATACATTTTTTATCAAGGGTAATTTGGCAACTCTTGAATGCTCATACGGCGTCCTTCCTTAGCACGGCAGAGGGTGTCCGGAAAAGCGGGAAATGTCAGGAAATTTTGTTTGTGTCAGGGAAAACGTCAGGGAATCCACAAAAAATCAGAATGTCAGGGGCTTGTATTTTGCAAGCGATTTTCTTGTCAGAGAAATCGAGAAACACGGATTTTTTTTTTTAATTGATGATAAATCAGTAAGTTTCAGAAATATAGAATCGATACTAAAATTTCTCCCAGAATTTCTGCTGATATCTTTTAAATTTTAAAAATAAAGCAAACATATCCCGTATAAGTTTAGGCACCATATATTTTGCCCTGTTTATTACATCATATCCCTAAAACTTGAACAAATTCTTACTTATATTTAAGCAGTTCAACCGCAAGCAAAATTGTGAATATTTTTCCTTTTTGTCAGGGAATTATGTTTTCTGTCTGTCAGGGAATTTTGAATTTTCCCCCGTTTTGGCCGTCTTTGTCAGGGAAATATCAGGGAATTTTATTTTTGAAAAGATACCTTGTCATTAGTGCTGCAGCCTTATAATTGGGCCGCGTTTATCAGAAAGGAACCAAGCCACATCAGCTACTGTCAAATTTTATGGTTAATATGAAGATGATTCTTGGATTTTTATGCCAAGTTCAGTGAATTTTCTGCGGAATGTGAAGCAAATTCCTTGAAATTTCTCAAGAAATCCATACAAACGTTCTCGCGTGAAAAATTAAATTGCTCCGTTTTTGGCAATAGCTGATGTGGCTCGGTTCCTTTCTGCTAAACGCGGTCCGATTCGCCAACTCAGTCAGAATATTCTAGGGAGCCTCTGATGATGTCCGATAGTCGCACGCAGTTCGAACCTCGGCCGAAATTCGGCCCCGAGGGCCAAAAACTTCGGTCATTGAACCGGGAAACTATGGTGTTCAAAATTAACCGAACTTTTTTCCCTCGTTAAGAGAGGAACTTTTTCATGGGACTAGTTTTTGATTATGGTCTCAACTTTGAAAGCTTTTCGGGGGCTTTGGAATTTATTTTTAAGGAAATTACGTATATCCACCATCGTATTTCTCTCTGAGGTGTGATTCCGGACTTACAGACTAAATCAAAATTACCCTCTGCGTGCTGAAGTTCTCCATTGAGCCACTCCGAATTCCGAGAATTCGGTCTCGCAAATACCTATCGGTTCGAGGTCGCAAAACGTTGAATAGAAAAATTCGCCATTTGCCGGCATTTCGCAGCCATCGGATCAAAGCTGCTTTCACATCATTCCACGTAGCGTCGCACATTTTTTGCTCCTCAACTCGCGAAAAAAAAATCAGAGTGCTCCCGCCCCTTTAAACTTCACTGCGCTGTTCGTGGAGCATTTGCGCTAGTGTTTCATCATCGCAGTGGCGTAAGCAGTGAAAAAACGTTACCAATAGTTTTTGTCAACGTGGGGAAACAGAACACGCACGAACATAAACTTACGGTAAATTTCTCTCGCTTAGTTTTTCTTTCGGTTCGATGGGCCTGTTGCAAACTTTCGCTAGAGCAAAAATAAGAGTTGTTCGTCACAGAAAATGTCTCAAAAATCACGATGAGCGTACTGGCAAACTCTGAAATACACTCCTAACTTCACAAATCACAATCTGCAGAAGAAATTTGCGTTCTTTTTAAGCTCCCCGCTTCAAAAAGGATACTACGGCACAGGTGAACATTTCGTTAGAGGAGTCGTTCCATTCCATCCCTGCTCGACATCGCCGACGCTTCCGCGCGCAAGTTGAGGAGAGCACGAGGTCAATCAAGGCGGATATCCATGAACGCGAGAAAAATGTGAATATAAACACGCCGATTGTCATCAGGTGATCAAAATCCTCGTCCCGTCAAATGTGTTTTGGTGGATTGGCGGCGGCTATGTTGAATATTGCGTGGTATCCTTGTGAGCAGGGGTTGGATGGAACGACTCCTCTAACGAAATGTTCACCTGTGTTGTGGTGTCGTTTTTGAAGCGGGAAGCTAAAGAAAAACGCAAATTTCTTATGCAAATTTGGAAGTAAGTAGTGCATTTCAAACTTTGCTGATACGCTCATCGTGATTTTCGAGACACTTATTATGAGTTACAACTCTTATTTTCGCCATAGCGAAAGTTTGCAACAGGTTCATTGACCGAATTTTCTGGTTGAAAACTCCGAACGAGAAAAAACTTAGCTCGGATCGAAGCCGAATCCGGTTGACAACCCGATTATCGAAATCTATAGACAAACAATACAAAGAGAAAACGGAGCGATCCTGTCGCAGGAAGCGGGTGGTTTCAATAGACGAAGGAGGTAAGTTATAGACTAACTAACGGCAAGAGTTCGTAATTTTCCCCCTTAGTCTACAACAACCCCCTGTTCAAGCAATAGGAGCGCCTCATTTTCCCTTTTTCTTCTTTGTCTATAGCTTTGTCTATCAGTGTCACCCAGCCAGCGTGGCACTTTGCTAATGTCTCGGAGTAATTGAAGGTTTCCAAAGGTTTGACCAAAATTTTGTTGAGTCAACCCATGCAAAAGTGAGTTCACCTAAAGTGACAGGTTAGGTTCCTAACCTAACCTACGGAAAGTAACTGAGCAAAGACCAAAGACATAAAGACGGAGCGCTCGTATCTAAAAGCACGGGGAAAAAGTGAAGCTAGGTTCGGCGCTGCGCGCTTGTGTGAGTGTGTAAATGAGCGCGGGAATCCATGGCGGCAAACGGAAATTTGATTTGAACTTGTCCTCTTGATTTTTGCACATTTCTTCTTTGAAACGTATTTTAAATTCCTAAAACGAATATACTAAGAAAGTTCGGTCTGCGTCCTAGTATAATACACCTACTTTTGCTCGGTAACAGGCAGTAATCTCAGATAAAGTTAGTTTTTCTTCTGCTCATGGTGGTTCTGCAGGTTCTAACAGGCCGTTACAGTTCTAGATCAACGTTACTCCCAAATGAAATTAATCGGTCGACGACGGACTGAAACTAACCTAAAGTTAAAAAAATATGAGTGTGTACCTGAATTTGGGCAAAAATCAACCTAAAATACTTTGTTTCCGCAATTTTATTTATTAGTTCCCGCCCTACATTTGAATTCAAACTTGTCCCGATTTCGCCGCCAATCCTCTAGCCAATAGTAGAGGTGATTGAAAAGAAGCTCTAGAAGCTTCATTTTTTGCTTTTAGTGCTCCGTCTTTATGTCTTTGGCAAAGACGCTTAGTGGATCGAGTCAATGGGAGAGGTGGGACAAAATTCGGAAACTTTCAAAGCTTATAACGCCGTTAGTTAAAACTTTGAGATTCTAAAAATGGTTCCATTGGTTTTCTGGTGAAATTTGCTTCTTGAAGCACCACTTATAATTTAAAATGTGTTTAACCAAACATAAATATTAATGTTTCATTATATGAAATATGCATTTTTAACTTACAAATTATTTTCAGACACAGTCCAAGCATTGGTAGAAAAAATATGTTGAATCATAAAAAGTCAGTAGTTACGAGTTTTAAGAGCCAAAATAAGTGGAAACCTCACAACCTTTCCCGCTCCTTTCTAAATTTCAAAGCGGTCTCGGTTTCCCCGCGATACCATTAACCAAGAAGAAGGGTCGCTTCATTTTTAGCTGTGACGTAGAACAGTACATTTCTCTGCTTGCCACCACCTTCTGTATTTTCTCTATACCCTAGTTTTGTATAATATTGCTGCTCCTCCAATAATTTTCAGTTTTTCGCACCATTAACGAATAAGAAGGGTGGCTTAAGTTTTAGCTGTGACGTGGAACAGTACATTTCTCTGCTTGCCACCACCTTCTGTATTTTCTCTATTCCCTAGTTTTGTATAATATTGCTGTTCCTCCAATAATTTTCAGTTGTTCATACCATTAACGATTAAGAAGGGTGGCTTAAGTTTTAGCTGTGACGTGGAACAGTACATTTCTCTGCTTGCCACCACCTTCTGTATTTTCTCTAATCCCTAGTTTTGTATAATATTGCTGCTCCTCCAATAATTTTCAGTTGTTCATACCATTAACGATTAAGAAGGGTGGCTTAAGTTTTAGCTGTGACGTGGAACAGTACATTTCTCTGCTTTCCACCACCTTCTGTATTTTCTGTATACCCTAGTTTTGTTCAATATCGCTGCTCCGCCAATAATTTTCAGTTTTTCATACCATTAAAGAAGAAGAAGGGCTTAAGTTTTAGCTGTGACGTGGAACAGTACATTTCTCTGCTTGCCACCACCTTCTGTATTTTCTCTATTCCCTAGTTTTGTATAATATTGCTGCTTCTCCAATAATTTTCAGTTGTTCATACCATTAACGATTAAGAAGGGTGGCTTAAGTTTTAGCTGTGACGTGGAACAGTACATTTCTCTGCTTGCCACCACCTTTTGTATTTTCTCTCTACCCTGGTTTTGTATTATATTGCTGCTCCTTCAATAATTTTCCGTTTTTCGCCAAAGGCTTCAGGCGGCTTTTGCGGTCTGCGCCGCCGCTTCCCTCTTCTTTCTCTCCATGACATCCCCCCAGAAACCTTGTATCCTCTGGATTTCTTCGGGCGTTAGCTCGACTTCCACCGGCTTCGTCGAACCATCCGCTTGTACCTCGTCCACCGTGATCCGGGGCGTTATGTTTTGGGGGATTCCGCCGGTCTGCTGTCTTTGCTGGGCGTTGGTCTTCTGCTGGTTCTGATCCGCCACCATCTGCTTGAACTGCTCGTACGTGAGGAAGGTGATCCCCTTGTCTTCGCCAGCCAGCCTCTTCAGCTCTTCCCGACCTTGCCGAGTTCTGCCGAAGAAGTTCAGGCGTCCGTATCTCTTCGCGGCCTAAAAAATTGATAGGTTATTGATTTGTTAAGTATGAAAAAGTATACCGAAACACGCTGTGTTTTGTCTAAGTGCTTGCTGAAGATGGGCTAAGCCCGAAATGCATCCAAGCCATTAAACTTTATTCAACAATATGCGTGTTTCGGTACATTTTTTCATCTTTATTATCTTTATCATAACAGCACGCGAGATGCGTTTTTCCAGTTTTTCCAGTTATTGATTTGTTATTGCTTCATCTGCACTGAAAAAAATTCTCGGTGTGTTTACTAAGAAAAGGGTAAAATTACCAAGAATTCAGGGTTTTATTTGATCCCAGTTTCTTCTTGGTAAAATTACCATTTATGGATTTGGTAATTTTACTGAGAAATCTCGGTAAAATTATTGAACTTTCTCGGTAATTTTACTGGACCTTGGTAAAAACGCCAATATTTTTTATCGACTGTGGTAAAATTACCGAGATAAAATGGCAAAGTTACCAGGAATCGATTACCAATAAAAGTGGTATTCTTACCTGAAAAAAACTGTAAAAATACCGGTTTTTAGGTAAGCTTACCTGTCTGTCTTAGTAAAATTACCAATAATTGGTAAAAAAAGTGAGATGGTGAAGGTACCAACGGACCTTCTTTTTCGTGTAATAGAGAATTTGCAGGTGTCTGAAATTTGATGAATTTCGTGTATATAGTGGAAACTACTGAGTGGACTAAACACGAGGATACCCTTGGTTCATGAATTGAATTATCATCGGAGAGGATATGACAAAATGATCTGATCTGCCGAAATACGTGTGTTTCAATGGGAATTGCCGCCAGATGACGTCATTAGGCGGTGCATGTTCTCACTTTTAAATCTATTTTTATACTATTTCCCTTATCATACATTTTTTTAACAAATACCGTGGAATCCGCTCTTCAAGCACTTTCACACTGGGAAAAAAATTCTCGGCGTTCTTACCATTTCCAATATTTTTATTGCATTGAAATTGGCTTTGAATGTCGATCAAAAGTTAGCCTGGAACGGAGGGTTTATCTATGTACATAGCCTGTAAGTTTGGTTGGAGTTTTTTCTTCAGGGTACAAAGGCACTAAGATGCAAAATGCTAGAGACATTATAAAAGTAGTGAACTAAGTATGCCATGAAACGCAAAGGCAAGATCTCAACTCTGCAATTTAGGAAAAAATATCGTGCAAGTCGAATTTCGAAGGATTTATCATCGAATACTTGAGTAATTGTTGCGAGTCATTTATGCAGCTCTCAGGAATCATTGATAGTTCATTTGAATTTTCAGCAAAATTAAGTTTTGAGAAATTTAATGACTTTTCATCGCGCGAAATCTCATTTTGCTGCTATGAGAATATCGACTCGTAATGGTGATGGAAGGGCTATAAGCTGCATGCTTATTGTTAGACATTTTGCCACGGTAAATCCATGGTGTTGCCTGACGAATTGCACGCGGAAGCGTCAGCCATGTTGAATATCGCGTAATATTCCAGTGCGCATGGGTTGGATGGAACGACTCCTCTTAGGAAATGCTCACCTTTGTCGAAGTTTCGTTTTTGAAGCGGTAAGCTTTTGAAAAAACGCATATTTCTTTCGGCGATTGTGAAGTTAGCAGTGTTTTTCAGACTTACCCTCTGCGCTCATCATGATTTTTTATCCTTTTTTTTAAAACAAAAACTCTTGTTTTCGCTCTAGCTGCAACAGGCCCATTTCGCAATTCTGTTGTCAGGAGACTAAAGCACTCACCAATTTTAACACAAAAATTCGACGTAATAAAGGCGTGGTTTTTTTAGAGAGAAAACATCGCATTCGATACTGATATCGAAACGGCACTCGAATGCGATATTTTCTCTCTAAAAAAACCACGCCTTTATTACGTTGAATTTCTTTGTTAAAATTTGTAGGTGAGTGCTTTAGTCTCCTGACAACAGAATTGCGATCTCAAAATTGGAGAAAAATGACGAATAGCTGAAAAAATGGGACCAATTGATGCGATATATCGCATGCCGTTCTGACACAAAATATGGCGTCCATCGAATCACCTTAAGCGGAAATTTCACCGTAGTTGAAATTCCCAACTTAGGTTCGGAAAACGAATGCGTTTTTCATGGTAGAACGAATCACGTTTGGACAAAAAAGAAAGCTACGGATATTGATGTCGCAGTGAAACCTTCTCTTCCCCGCACGCTAGGAATGCTCATGCACGCAAAACAATTGCATCGTAGAGTTCAAGAGAGTCGCAATGTACTGGAGCACCGATGAAGTTTCTTTTTGAGACTGTTTTTATAAAACACAAATTTTCTGCTGAACTTAAGAATATTTTGCTTCCAACTTTTCAAATAATTTTTTTTCAATATCACCCAAAGTTCCTTTAAATATCAAAGGATAATATTCATAACTTGCCTCAAAAATAAACATTTTATCGAAGGAAATTTGGCAAATCTCGAATGTTCATACGGCGTCCTTCCTTAGTACGGCAGAAAATCTTTTAATTTTTTTGGTCGCTCTCTTGTCGAAACGGACCTAAGAGAGCGGGAAGCGCTCCCTGGAGGTTGGGCCGAGTAGCGGCCAGGGGGCGCGGCCACCTAGTTAACTACACAGACGAATACAACGGTACTGCGAGCACCATAAATTCAGATTTTACCTCTGCGCCAAACTTTTGAGTAATGTACATTCTCAGGCTCCGTGATACCATGCACATGCACTTTCCGGGAACGATGCCTCTTTTGGCGACGGAGGCAAGTTGATAGTCACCCGCTGAGTCTTGGAAGTACCCATGTTTGAACTTGCATCTATTGACGCACCGGTCCCTCCCGAGCATGAGAATGCCTTTGTTGAAACGCAGCTTCGATAAATATCCCACTAACGAAAGTATCAAACAAAAATAACGAAAGAACATGCTTTTTATTCGTTAACCCTTTTATTTATGTACTAGGGGGCTACACGGAGAAAATAACTTCGTGCATGGGACTCAAAGTTGAGGTCAAATGGATCTCTGAAGTTTTCTGATCACGCAGTCGAAAACTTGAGGTCGAGCTGTCGAAGTTCGGGTCAGACATTGAGGCACTTCGGTATGTACCGGAGTACTTCAGATGTGTGACCCGAACCCTTCGGTATATATCGAAGTACCTCAGATGTCTGACCCGAACCTCGGCAGCTGGACCTCAAGTTTTTAGATACGTGACCCGAAAACTTCAGAGATCCATATGACCTCAACTTCGGGTCCCACGCACGAAGTTTTTTTCTCCGTTTACGTCTCTGACCGCTAATGCCCTTCCCCCGACTTAACATTTATAATTTTTTTTCTGACAAAATACTGTTTTATACGAGGGTCATCCAAAAAGTAAGTTCACCCCTTTCATATCTCCGAAACTAAAAGAGATAAATCAAATCGGTAAAAAAGAACTTCTTACTTATATCCTCAGCTCTCCATAGGTACCAAGATTTATAAATTTGGACCACTGGTTGCCGAGATATTCGATTTACGTGAACAACTCCCGACCAGTTCCGTCCACCAAACGCCGCGCTGCGATTCCCGTCACGCTACCTGAATTGACTGTGTTCCCCCACATCTACGTAGGAACCACCAACTCAAATATTCTAAGATTAGCTTTAAAACAATCTTACCTTATTTTTCGACGTAATTTCCGTTCCTATTGATGCCTTTTTCATAGCGTTTCTGAAGCTTCTTAATGCCGTTCTCAAAGAACTCTTTTGGTTGACTCTTGAACCAGCCATTGACAGCTTCCATCACATGCTGATCGTTCTCGAAGTGCTTCTTGAGTTGCGGGAAAAGATGATAGTCACTCGGGGCAAGGTCTGGACAGTATGGAGGATGAGGTGACACCTCCCACGCAAATTTGTCCAACAAATTTTGGGTCTCTTTCGCCGTGTGAGGTCGGGCATTATCGTGAAGGAATAGGGGACCACGAGACAAGAGACCCGGTCGCTTGTTTTTTATTGCCAATCGCAACGAATTCAATATTCCACAATACCATGGTGCATTGATTGTACACCCTTTCTCCAAATAATGGACGAGAAGTACTCCTTGAGAGTCCCAGAAGACAAAAGCGACGCGACAGCGCGCGGTGCATCTTATATCAGTCGTCGTCGTTTGGTGGACGGAACTGGTCGGGAGTTGTTCACGTAAAAATCGAATATCTCGGCAACGAGTGGTCCAAATTTAAAAATCTTGGTACCTATAGAGAGCTGAGGATATAAGTGAGAAGTTCATTTTTACCGATTTGATTTATGCCTTTTAGTTTCGGAAATATGAAAGGGGTGAACTTACTTTTTGGATGACCCTCGTACAAGAAAACCAACGAAAAAGATCATCTTCATTTTTTCGGCTTTCGCATACAATAAAAACTCAAGGATGAAATGTGAGCCCTCGCGGTAATTTTAATGTAGATGCGGATCCAGCAATTTGGCAACACCGGGTTCCCTCGCCTTAAATCTATGTTGAATAATCGATTCTTGTCGGAGCACCCGGTCCATCTAAGAATCGAAACATTTCCACAGGTTAAAATAGAGAAAAACCATGTTACCAATTTGCTGGATCCGCCTATGTTGGAATGGAGGCTACGAAACAGAAAAATGCTGTCAGATGCAGTTACAAGTACGGTTTTCCTGTGGACTAGCACTATCGTAAATGCCTCCAGTCAGGTAACTCGGAAACATAGACACCATGCACTGGAAAAAAAACACATTGGATCTAGAGTCCAGACTCTTAAAAACATTGACAAGAAAAAATACTCTTGATTCAATCGGATTCTTGCTTGAATCAAAACGAAATCTGCTTAAATTAAGAGGCTTGGTTCTTGATTTAAGCTAGATTCTGATTGATACAAGAGTACTTTTTCTTGTCGATGTTTTAAAGAGTCTGGACTCTAGATCCAATGTGTTTTTTTTTCCCAGTGTGTCGTAACATCCATTGACCGAAAGCCTTCGACATGAACATTTCAGTAATTCCTATGTTTCTTTTGTCTGTTCACAGGTAAGCTGCCCAAGTTCATTTTAGCGCTCTACGCACTAGCGCGCCACACAGGAGTGAGTTGAAAATGAATTTCCATTTTATTTGCGCAACGCATACGGATGCCTTTTTTGTAATTAATTAGTTGTTCAGTTTTTGTTTCAATAACGGAGCTTTTGCATCGAACTCGGGGGTAAAAAAACCGCTTATTTGAGGCCGTAATGGAGGAAATCCCCCACGCTACGCCGAAAGTCAACCTCTGTATCCAGGCTAAGTACAGATAGGGAGCACATACATTAGCAGGGTTGCCACCATGTTTAAAAACTAGGCTAGAATTACGGGAACGTTGTCAAAGTATTTGCTCCCTGTACGTAGAAGTTTGAATGGATATAGAGGTTGATTTTCAACGTAGCGCAAGGAATGTATTCCCCCTGTCACAGCCTCAACTTTGAGAGCTTTTTTTAAATTAGAGAGTTCCTTTCAGAGAATACAAGTCGCATCATCGTGACTCTCGCAAAATTTTCCACAAGAATAAGTACAAAAAAACAACTTAAATCGGGACTAAGGCCGCAAATAATAAAAAGAACACATATCATATCCAGAAAATTAATTTTACCATCAAATCCTTCCTCCAAAGTGAACTGAACGGCTGGATTTTTGAAGTTAAAAACCTGTAAGATTTGATTTGTAAAACAAAATCAAATGTACAAATCAAATCCTACAGGTTTTCAACTCCAAAAATTCAGCCGTACAGTTCACTTTAGAGGAAGAAATTGATGGTAAAATTAATTGTCTAGATATGATATGTGTTCTTTTTATTATTTCTGTTCTTAGTCCAGATTTGAGTTGTTTTCTTTGTCAGTGAACTTAATCCATGGCCTATTATTCTCAAAGATGAGAAACTTTTATCTTTTTGGTAATCCATCAGTTTACTACCGTATTATGTGCTTTTTTCCTGTCTTTTTTGAGACCACCTCTGTGCTTCAAAGAACGATGTCTTAATGTTTTTTTTTTTCGAGAAAAGCTGGCCGAATCCTTTTGCAAGGAGCCTTTCAAACTTCAGTGAAGTTTGTCAAATCACAAAAATCTATCTTTCTCGTATTTCGATTACATTTTGCAGTAAAGAACCACTGTTTCTGGCCCACTTACAGCATACATGTCATTGGTTTCCCTATGCAGATCTGCGCTTTAAGCCAAAGCCAAAGGTAGTGGTTTCTTATTGAAAAATGTAATCCATTTCATCTTTAGGTAAGTGTAGGGTTTAGGTGAACACTGATCACTTACGTGATGTGCCGGGCCGTATAAAGGCAAGAACCAGTAAACCGATCAGCGGTAAAATCAATGAAGCCAATCGCATTTTTACCGAAAATAGCGTCCCGAGGTAATCTTAACGTCATTCCTTCACTCACTACGTTTCATATTTCCCGTCTGCAGATTTGTCATTTTCGCGGGTTTTTTTTCCTCCGCGGAAAACGATGGCACTCGCAAATATCTGACGCAAACTGCCGCATGCGACGGTTTTTATTCGACCGATTAATCACTGACTTATTGCGGAAGCATTCGCCGGTACGAATATGCCTTTTACAAACCTTCCAGACCACCCATCGAACCCTCGGAGAAACCACGGTCTGGAATTGGTAACATTTTGACCCCCCATTTTGAGGCTTCCAGGGGTCACCTAGTAAAACCATACTTTTATACATCGATATTTTATGAGCTTTCACTGAACTTAACCGTTTTTCTTAAAATTAACCGTTTTCGAGCGAAGTGAGGGAAGCAAGGTTGCCACGATCAGGGAAAACCGGGTAGTGTCAGAGAAATTTATAAAGTCAGAAAAAACCTGGTAATGTCAGGGAAAATGACGACTCCGTCGCTATATAGCCATACCGTCCGTGTTCCGGGCTCAGAGACCGAAAGTTACGAGCGTATTATCGTAAGCAATCCAAACTACGGCTGCAGCACCCGGACCTTTCGGCCTCTGTGCCCGGAACGGACGGTATGTCTATACAGCCAGTAACTTTTTTTCAGTGCACGAATATCATTAAAATTCATGGCACGGACGATTTTAAAAACAGGTATAAAACTGGAACCTATACTTTGCTGATTCCCGCCAACGGTCAACTTCTCGGTTTTGCTGACATTCATCTCGAGGCCCCATTTCCGATACTCAGCCACCAACTTTCGAGTCATGTACTCAGCATCATCTTGATCTTGGGCGATAAGTACTTGGTCATCAGCAAAGCATAACGTGTAAAGAGTTTCTTCATTATTTAGAGGGACACCCATTCCGGAACATTTTTTCTTCCATTCACGCAGTACATGTTCTAAGTATATTTTAAACAAGGTGGGGGAGAGGCAACACCCTTGCTTTAGTCCCTTTGTTACATAAAAACCCCCCGACAAGCCCCCTTTACATTTAATTCTTGCGAAAGTCCCTTGATAAAAAAGCTTAATTGCATTAATTAGTCCACGAGTAAAATCAGATTTTTCCAAGGCCTCCCAGAGTTTCACTAAAGGCACGCTATCATAGGCTTTTCGCAAATCCACGAACACCAAATGCAATTCTTGACCAACCGCCATCTTCTTCTCAATAACCTGGGTGATGCAAAATAGATGGTCGACGGTTGATCTGCCAGCCCTGAAACCCGCTTGCTCTTCTGCCTCATGATGAATCCATTCTTCTTCGATTTTAGCTTTCAATATCTTACCATAAATTTTGCTGATCGTCCCGGTCACCGACAATCCACGATAATTATCGAGATCGTCCTTTTTCCCTTTTTTGTGGGTAGCTGTAATCCAACATTCTTTCCACTCCTTCGGGACTTCATCACCCTTCGCACATTTATACCCTTCGCACATTTCGGATGGGCGGCAAATTGGGAGCTGCGATATTTACAAATATTTAGGAGTGTTTTTAACCCAGGATGGAAGATTGGACCAGGCCATCAAGAAGAGGAATATGCTGGGTAGGAGGGCAATCGCTATGTTAAATGGAGTCCTTTGGGACCAAAGGATCTCCAAAGAGAACAAAAGGAGGATTTACAACGCGATTGTCAAGAGCATAGTAACCTACGGGTGTGAAGTATGGCCGATGAAACAGCGGACCCGGGAGGTTTTAGAGGCAACAGAGATGGACTTCTGGCGTAGATCCGCTGGTATTTCCAGAAAGGATCGCGTCAGGAATGAGACGGTACGGGATATCATGGATGCCAAGCAGACCATCGTGCATGACATTATGACAAAACAACTCATCTGGTATGGTCATGTCCAGAGAATGGCAGGAGACAGGTTGCCGAAGAAGGTCCTTGACTGGGTTCCTCCTGGGAGAAGACGCAGAGGGCGCCCAATGAAAGGTTGGAGGGACGGGATTGAAGCAGAAATGTTGAGGTGCTCAATCCCCCAAGATTTGTGGTTTGAAAGAGAGCAGTGGAGGTTAGGAGTCGTAGAGCGCGAGGGAGTGCTGTAAAGCGACTTGTATGTATGTATGTATAAAACTGGAACCTCCAATAATTGAAATAGCCTTCATACACGCTGGCCTTGTCGATTTCCTTTGACAATTTTGCAGTCGTGAATGCATAGCTGAAGTGCGCTCCAGGTAGAATTGTATCTAGCAAATGGGTGGTTTTTATACGAGCATTAAAAATAAACAAGTGGTACGGAATATAACAGAAGAATATGAAGTATGCAAAACGATTATCCGGGTATCGGAACTTGGCTGTTTTGAAAACGCCTTCAAATGCGGCGTGATACCTCACGCATTCCGGAGAGTTCAAATAGTTGTATCATAGCGCCTTAGAAATGCGACGGCACATAACAATTGAAATAGCCTCCATACACGCTGGGCTTGTCAATTTCCTTTGACATGTTTGCCGTGGTGAATGCATAGCTGAAGTGCGCTTCAGCTAGAGTTGTATTTAGCAAATGGGTGGTTTTATACGAGGATTAAAAATAAACAAGTGGTACGGATCAAAACAAAAGAATATGAACTATTTAAAACGATAATCCGGGTATCGGATTTTGGCTGTTTTGAAAACGCCTTCAAATGCGGCGTGATACCTCACGCATTCCGGAGAGTTCAAATAGTTGTATCATAGCGCCTTAGAAATGCGACGGAAGATTACAAAATTGACTCATGCCTCTTCTTATGTCTTCTCTTTGAAGCAACATTTTATTAACTCTCAATATGTTTTCATCGATTTAAACAGAAGTAAAGAAAACTTATATTGTATGTTACAAAGTGTTTTTTACAACTCTGGAGATGACGTTTTTGTCATTAAGCAGCAAAGCGAAATTTCTGAGTATTTATGAAACAGGTTTAATATTACACTAAAAGTTGCACCTAAAGTCCAAACAACGTCTAAGCGTCTCACAAAAATTGAAGGGAATCCGTCATTCTTTCCACAACTGTCCAGACGAATCAAGCAAATTCCATCGTCCAATGACAAGTAATGACCAAGGATCGATTTCATTGACTCTGTAATTTGACTGAATTGTAAAGAAAGGAAATTCAATTAAAATGACGAAATACTGGTTTTGTACCATTATGCTGCAAAATTTTATTTACATCGCCTGAAAGCACATAGTGCCATTTTCAGAGGCGTAACAAACTTCAACTAAAGAAACTAAAGATAATCACAAAAAAGCACAACTGAAAGCAAATCGCAATTGAAAGAATCAGTATACTTTTAAATGAAGAATAAGCTGAATAAACTACCAGCGCAAGAAGTAAATAAGATGCATTTTGGAAAAAAATTACTAAGGAGTAGTTTTGAGTTTAACTAGCCGCACAGTATCTCCTATCAAAATACAAACCAGAGATCAAATATTTTGAATATGAAAAGAAGGATTCAACGTATCTATCACGTAGTCTTAAAGATGAATAAGATTTGGAATATTTTTTTCTCGGTTCGATCTTGATGTGAATTCGGTCCAGATATTATCCTTACTGCTAAATCAAATTAATCAAGAATCATGATACCAATTTTTAATTAAATAATAATAATCAATAAGCAATCTTGTCGTCTTATAGAGGTATGAGATTTCAAATATTTTTTTCTCGTTTCGATCTTGATGTGCATTCGGTCCAGATATCCTTACTGCTAAATCAAATTAATCAAGAATCATGATAACAATTATTAATGAAATAATAATAATCAATACGCAATCTTGTCTTCTTACAGAGGAGTGAGATTTCAAATATTTTTTTCTCGTTACGATCTCGATGTGAATTCGGTACTGTCCATACCGTTTAATCAAATTATCATCAATTATAATAGCAATTTTTAACTAAAAATAATAATCAATAAGCAATCCTGTCCAACCGCGAATCTTGTTCAACGGTGAAACTGAATATGCGTATTTCGGTTCCGGTGTCCCAAAATCTCCCATTTTATTTTATTTTTCAAACGGAGACCAAACCAGCATCAATGCATCATGCATTGAAATTCTCACAGAATATTTTTTTATCTAGAATTGAAATTACTGAGATTTTCAAGAACTGGCGTTTAGTAGTTTCTAAAAAAAAAATTATAGTATGACAGGAATAATTGGAAACTCGCATCATGGATTGAAATTCTCACAGCATATTTTTTTATTGAGAAGCAAAATTATTGACATTTTCAAGAACTGCCGTTTAGTAGTTTATAAAAAAATTATAGTATGACAGGAATAATTGGAAATTCGCACATCTTTTTTTTTTTTTTTTTTTTTTTTTTTATTGCTAAGTGCTTTGCGTTCGCAGTATATGTTTCACAATATTTTTCCATTACGGGAAATCGTAAAAAAGTAAATTCAGAAGTGAGAAAATCTGCCGCCTTGTGACCTCATCAGGCGGTATTTCCCACTTGCTTACGTGCATTTTAGTAGAAAAAGTCGTTTAGTCATACCTCCTCTATTAATTGGTATTTTCAGAAACCAAAAATATTCTCGTGCTCAATTCACTCAGTAGCTCGGCCCTGAACCTGAAATTCACAAAATGTCTGACACCTGCAAATCTTTCAATCTACAACGCCGCGCCTCCTCATTTTTGCAGTGTCACTAAAATGCTATAATAGAGAATTTGCATAAAAGTCTGAATTTTTATGCATTTTATGTTTATTTGGCAACTACCAAGTGAACTGAGAAATATCCTTGCTTTCTAAATTGAACCATTGCTGAAGGAGTCATAACCACATGAACTAATCTTCTAAAATGCATGTGTTCAAATGAGAAATGCTTCCAGATGACGTAACAAGGCGGTACATTTTTTCACTTTGTAATCTATTTTTCTCCAATATCCCAAAATTTGAAAAATTATGAAAAATACTGCGAACTCAGCGCATTAAGCACTCTCGGATAAAGCAATTACATTATTTCGTGCAAAGTCGCCAATACCTCTCTAAGAGCTGGACCATTTGGACAGCGTTTAGCAGAAAGAAACCAAGCCACATCGCACTGGGGGAAAAAAACATATTGGATCTAGAGTCCAGACTCTTGAAAACATTGCATTGACAAGAAAAAATACTCTCGATCTAATCGGATTTTGCTTGAATCTAAACGAAATCCGCTTAAATTAAGAGGCTTGGTTCTTGATTTAAGCTAGATTCTGATTGAATCAAGAGTACCTTTTCTAGTCGATGTTTTTAAGAGTTTGGACTCTAGATCCAATGTGTTTCTTTTTCCAATGCAGCTATTTCCAAATGTAATCAGGCAAATTAATTTTTTACAAGAGTACTTCGAAGCGAATTCATTTACAAATTTTAAGAAATTTGCTTCATACTCTGCAGTAAATTCACCAAAATTTGCACAAAAATTTGCGCAACTGTCTTCATGTACAAAATTGAATTGCCCAATTATATTTGGCAATAGCTGATGTGACTTGGTACCTTTTATTTATTTCTGTTTAACGCCGTCCACTTGCACCGATGGTATTCAACAACTTCTCGGTCTCCTCCTCCGTTAAGATCTTCCCCATCAATGCCGCCAGCGATTGATTTTCGATGGCTGCCTGGTGGATAGCGCCTATGTTTTTCTCCGCCCTGGGGGAAGAAGTCTTGCCTTCTCCCACCCCGGTAGTCCCATTCTGTCCCACCTTGGTAGTCCCACTCTGTCCCACCTCGGTAGTCCCGCCCTTTCCCACCGCGTTAGTCTCTTTCTCCTTCATCCCGCCGGAGGAAGTTCTGTTTTCTCCTGTGGACGAGTGCCTGCTTCTGCTGGCAACTTCGTTCACAGTCGTAGCAGCAGCTCGTTTGATCGCAGCGAACCTCTCTTGTTCGGCCACCTTCCTCTTCGCCGTTATCTCTTGTAACTGGCCGTAAGTGACGAATTCGATCGCCTTGAGTCGCTTACGTCCTTTCTGCGTCTTGCCGAAGAAATTCATGCGTCCGTAACGATTGGCCTCCTGAGGATAGACGTATCACGGTTGTTACTCACGAAATTCTAGAATGGAGTTCTCACGTGTGTTAGGGCATTGGCGGATCCAGCAAATTGGCAACGTCACCTTTTCCCTATTTAAACCTATGGAAATTTATCGATTCTTGTAGGGGCCGAGTGTTCCGAC
>NW_017547142.1:1393269-1412185 GCF_001854935.1 Bemisia tabaci | reverse complement strand
AAATGAGAAATGCTTCCAGATGACGTCACAAGGCGGTACATTTTTTCACTTTGTAATCTATTTTTCTCCAATATCCCAAAATTAGAAAAATTTATGAAAAATACTGCGAACTCAGCGCATTGAGCACTCTCGGATAAAGCAATTACATTTTTTCGTGCAAAGTCTTCATTACCTTTTTAAGAGCTGGATAATTTGGGCAGCGTTTAACAGAAAGAAACCAAGCCACATCAGCCTTTGCTAAATTTAACTGGGCAATTTAATGCTTTACAAGAGATTTTTGGTGCGGATTTCTTTAAAAATTTCAAGGAATTTTCCTCGTACTGTGCAGAAAATTCACTGAAAATTTGCACCAAAAATTTCACGTAAATCTGCCCAACCGTCTTCTTGTACAAAATTGAATTGCCCAATTAAACTCGGAAATAGCTGATATGGATTGGTTCCTTCCTGCTTAACGCGGTCCATTTGTACCAATGGTATTAAGCAACTCTTCGGTCTCCTCTTCCGTTAAGATCTTCCCCATCAATGCCGCCAGCGATTGATTTTCGATAGCTGCCTGGTGGATAGCGCCTATGTTTTTCTCCGCCCTGGGGGAAGAAGTCTTGCCTTGTCCCACCCCGGTAGTCCCATTCTGTCCCACCTTGGTCGTCCCACTTTGTCCCACCTCGGTAGTCCCGCCCTTTCCCACCGCGTTAGTCTCTTTCTCCTTCATCCCGCCGGAGGAAGTTCTGTTTTCTCCTGTGGACGAGTTCCTGCTCCTGCTGGCAACTTCGTTCACAGTCGTAGCAGCAGCTCGTTTGATCGCGGCGAACCTCTCTTGTTCGGCGACCTCCCTCTTCGCTGTTAGCTCTTGTAACTGGCCGTAAGTGACGAATTCGATCGCCTTGAGTCGCTTACGTCCTTTCTGCGTCTTGCCGAAGAAATTCATGCGTCCGTAACGCTTGGCCTCCTGAGGATGGACGTATCATCATTGTTACTCACGAAGTTCTAGAATGGAGTTTTTACGTGTGTTAGGGTCATTGGCGGATCCAGCAAATAGACATGTTGCATGTGTGAGGAATTGGCGAATTGACTGTTGATTCTTTTGTAAAAGTTTGCGAGAAACAAGATGTGGCCACTGATTTTCTCTGAAATTAACTCCCAAGTTCAAAAAAAGCTCTCAAGTTGAGGCCAAAATGGAGGGGATATCCCACGCTATTCTGAGAGTCCACCTCTACATCAAAACATACTCTCCATGCAAAGATAGGGAGCAAATACATTGACAGGGCTGCCACTTTATTTGGGGACTCTAAAACTGAAATCACGGCAACCCTGTCAATGTATTTGCTCCCTATCTTTGCATAGAGAGTTTGTCTTGATGTAGAGGTGGACTCTCAGGATAGCGTGGGATATCCATTCCATTATAGCCTCAACTTGAGAGCTTTTTTTGAGCTTGGGAGTTACTTTTAGAGAAAACCGGTGGCACCATCGTGTTTCTCGCGAACTTTTACATATGAATCGTTAGGCAAATTGCAAATTCCTCACACATGCAACACCTCCATCGATAGATATCGATTATTTTATCCATATATCTTCGCGGGGCAACGCCGTCCCCGGTTTTAAATTGGCAACGTTGTTTTTCTCAATTCTAATCTATGGAAACGTATCGATTCATGCAGGGGTCGAGTGCTCCGTCAGGAATCGATTATATAGCATAGGTTTAAATGGAGCAAATCCGGTGTTGCTAATTTGCTGGATCCGCCTTGGGGGGTATTTGGAGTTCGTTTTAGTAAAAACATAAGCACCATCGTGTTTCTCGCGAAATTGTACATTTGAAACCGTACTTAGAGAATGAGAAATGTGAAGAACCTCTTAGTTTTGATAATTGGCGTAAGAAATGAGGGCTAACGTTCCCCAATTTCGGATAGAATGATAATTTCCATTTTATTTTCAAAATTTAATTGAATGGTGCGCACTACTCTATAATGCCCCTCAGAGAAAAAGCAATTGAATTGAAATCACACGCTTACTTTACCGGAAGGAAATGAACGTAAGTTTCAACTCTTTTGTACTCTCATTTTTCAAAGAGAAATTATTCTGACGATTTTTCAAAGAGAAATTATTCTGAGGACTTTTCAAAGAGAAATTATTCTGAGATTTTTTTTTCCATGTTACCTTCAATCCGTACTTGGAACGGATTAAATTCCTAAGGTCCCGGGAAACGTAACACTGGCACTTGACAACAAGGTTTCTCTTTGGAACGGCAGCAAGTTGGTACTCGCCAGTGGAGTCTTTGAAAAATCCATGTTTCATTTTGCATCTCTTTTCGCACCCATCTGCTGAAAACATTAGGAGTCCTTTCCAATGACGCAACCTTCCGGAGGCTGCAAACATGCAAAATGGCAGTCGAAGTAAATTAATCGATAATTTGTACGCGCGTCTCAAGAAATCAGGAGTCATAACTAGCTGACGCCTGTCCTGATAATGCGTGCGTCAGCAAATCACATCAGCATGATGAAGAACATCAGAACCACAAGCTCGACTCAGAGCGCCTTCACTTGATAGTGATACTTTATGCATTGTCTCGCAGCTAGTTTGGTGGCCTATGTGATCCGAACCCAACTGGAATGAGTTTAGCTATAAGAAACCAAATTTTCCAGAGAACAATAAGATGCCTACTTATTGTATGTAGAGTGAAACACCAGACAAAGTGGGAATGTAAGCTTTGTGATATATGTCTTCTCTTCAAAATTCCACGTATAGAACACAATGTGTACGACGAAAATCTTGAAAATAACTTTTAATAAGGATGTTGACGTTTTTCGATGCATCAATTCAAATTTTCTGCTCATAAAAAAACAATAATCTATTTGAGTTATTCGCGCGCTAAACGTTATCGTAACAGTTTTTGCGGTAAAAAATATGACTACCTCAATATCAGCGCTATAGCTCAGCCATTCCACGTTGTTTATTCTTCGAAAAACGCAAGAAAGAGATGAGATCATGCTAATTGAGAAGCCTGCAAAAACTGTATGGGTGTGTGGATTGATTCAAGTGAAATCAATTCTTTTTCTTGTGAGCGGAAAATTCACACTTTTTGCAACCGATGCCAAGTAAAAACGTTATATGACTAAACTGCTAAAAATGGGCCTTTATAGCCTAGGTTAATTATTTTTTTCTAAACGTCATAAATGAAGTCGATATCTTAGCGAAATGGGTCGATATTTTAAAATTTTCATCCTTCTTTTATAGATTCAATGTAGTGGTAACTATAAGAGAATTTGCAGGTGTCTGAAATTTTGTGAATGTCATCTTTAAAATGATACTGCCAGGAAAACTGAACACGAGGATATCCTTGGTCTTTAAATTGAACAATTGGATTGCATTTTGCAAAAAGAAACCGCTAGCATTGCAATGATGCTAAGATTGTGCATCTTCATCCTTTACAATAAAATTGCGGAAATTATGAAAAACTATGAAATTTAGATGGTAATTTTTGTCTTAAATTTACAGTTTTTAGCGAGTAAAATAGAAACTATTAAGGGATAATCGGGTTTTTCCTCCAAGACAAAAGAAGTTGCACAATCTTAGCAACATTGCAATGCTAGTGGTTCCTTTTTGCAAAATGCAATCCAATTATTGGAGGAAATATAACAAAATAACGTAATCTCACAGAAGTTCTCACATTTTAAAATCTATTTTTCTCCAATTTCTCATGTCAGAAAAAAATTATGAAAAAAATGCTATTTCAGCTCATTAGGCACTCTCAGATGAAGCAATAAAATTGTGTGCAAATTCTCCATTTGAAATCAATTCATGAGAACTATTCCTCACCCGCAGAACATCGTTGGAAGAACAGTGCTGTCGAGAAGATGGAAAGTAGGAAGAGAAAACCTCTCTGCATTTTTATGCCACGAGCCCTCGGGAAAATTGTCACCTGTTAATTGAACTTGTCTTCTCCGCGAATTTAACAGTTTTCCTGTTTCCTGACGGGAAAAACTTGCTTTTCTTTTGTAGCAGACATTGTGATTATCATCTGGCACCGAATTACTGGCGCACCCCTCTTTTTTCATACCCGGTTAATAGTCACGCAACTGAATGCCGTTACCTCTGTCAAATTCGTCTTCTAATTGCCTTTTTAATTCGTAGTCCTCAACCTCGGCCTTATCTAGAGAATATTTATAGGGAGAGTATGTATCGAAAATTTGGAGGTAAGGTTTGATCAGGTCATGTAGCTCTTGGGGCTCAAAAAGGCAGCCAACCTATGAACTCGAATTATCCAGCGGCACTTATTTAAACTCCAAGAGTAGGCACACTGATCAAAAATTATTAAAGCACGTATAAAACCTTGATTTTGCATAAATTTTCTCAGTTTCAAAGTCTTAATCCTTAAAAACATCATATACAACGGGCTGTCGGCCCTATTGATTAATCTTTCAAATGCATAGGTTGGCAGCGGCACTTTTCTAGTGATTTTTGTTTTTCATGTTCCCGCCCTTTTGGGCCCTAAGAGCTACATACCTAAGTCGAGTTGTCCATACTCTCCTTATAAAGGTACTATAGCTTATATAGTCAAGCAACGATTCGCGAGACGTCACCGGAATAAGCAGGGTTGCCACAGTCAGGGAAAACCGGGAAACGTCAGGGGATTTTAAAAAGTCAGGGAAAACCTGGAAATGGCAGGGAAAAATTGTCAAGTCACCTTCATTTCCTCTCTAGAATGGCTTTAAAGTTTTGAACAACAAATTTTGCCTGAAAACTATTTCAAATCATGTTTTTTAAGTATCTGGCATATCCTCCATTGTCAGGAAATTTTTACCAAAATATGACAGAGATATCAAGGAATTTCGTTCTCTACATTCTGTGGCAACCCTGAATTAGTTCGCAGAGCTTTCAGTTTGCCTTTTTTAGTGCGCAGAAGGAACAAGTTATACTCGGCTACAACTTATTCCGCCGAAATTCCGGGAACATGTCCCCATGTGAACGAGCCCTTCCTTGTCAAAGACGAATTGATTTGTTCGAATAGCGAGGAACTCATAAAGTGCACTCAGTGTGTATTTGCATTGAGTGCACTGAAAAAAAAAGTTAGGGGCTACTTGGACATACTGTCCGTACCAGGCTCTGAGGCTGAAAGTTCCGGGTGCTGGAGCCGTAGCTTCGACTGCTCCAGGTGCTATGCCCCAAAAGCGGACGGTATGTCTATATAGCCCGTAAGTGCGGCTTCCACGGCCGGAGTTTTTTTTTATTTTTTTTTTTAAATTTTTTTTTTAGTGTGACAATGCGCTATATGTATACTCGATCATCAATCAACCTATTGCTACAAATCTTCAAAGTGCAGTCTAATCGATTTTAAGTCCTCGTTTTTGTCCCTATAAAACCGATTTATATTCCCTAGAAACTTATGTAATTTTACACAGTATTGTTTGTATGTAGTAAAATAAACGAAACGTATGGAAAGGAAAGTATATTAACAAACGTGACACATAGGTAATGATAATAATGAATAGCTCGTTCAACTTTGTATCGATGCGGGGAAAGTATGGACGTATCGAAATATGAACCTTTGAGAACCCAAAAGGGCAGGCGACCCTCTAACACATGAACACGAGGAAAATGCCACTGATAATCTTCAGATTCCAACATAAAGCAAAATAGTCAAAAAGGTGTATAAATGAGCGCCCCTCGTGACAATGAGGGACCCAAAATGAGTTTCAAGCCGACTTAGTCCAATACGTGCTTCACAAAAAACGGGTCGTATATAACAATTGTAATGATAAATTGATTATGCTGGTCAATTTGAGGTCATAGGTTAGCTGCCTTTTTTGCCCTTAAGAGCTTAATGACCTATCTTTCGAAATTACCGATATGTCCATACTCTCCTCATTACACAGAGAGAAATTTTAACACAAAAGTTTGGTTAGTACGGGAAGTTGAACAAAAAATCACCCTAGCCATAGGATGAAAATTTCAAGAGAAAATGCCAGCTAGTTTTCTTGAAGTTTATTAAGAAAGCAAGTAGTTAATAGCAACGTCGCAGTCGGAGGAATGCATTTTCCCAGTCTCTCAATTTTTTTTAAGCGCCAAATTAACCGCAAACTGTACTAAAATCAACACAAAATGTGTGATAGATTGTGTTTCACTTTCTTTATGAACAAAAAGTAACGAAATAACTCAAATATTTTTATTAGCGTATAGGTACTCAGGTGTTACGCTATCACTATCGTGATAGCGAAGAGAGCAGTAAGTGCAAAAATTAAGTTTTGAGAAAACGGTCTCGGAAGCATCTGACCGGAAAGTTTTATTGAAAGAAGCCTCCTTTCTTTGTCAAATTGCCACTAGTCGTCCGAAAGACTCCTAGAAATCGTTTGGATGACTAAAAATCAACTGACTTTATTTCAATTACTTAAAAAGGGTATTTCTCATTTTCATGCCAAGCTAGTGTTAAGCAAGTCAATCGTAAGTGCTATCTTTCGCATGCTCTCGTGGTTGCGTTTTGGACACACAACAAACACATTTTCAGGTTAGAAATCGGCAGAGGAGGGCGGTAATTTACTTGAAAGTACCGATTTCCTTGGCTTTTCTGGATGAAAAACGTCATTTACTACTGTTTCGTCTGAAACTATGTCATTTTTTGCGCACTTACGGCTTTCTCAAATGTCTAATTTCGATACAACTAAGATGATGTTTGCTGTTTTTGCTATTTCAATAATTTCATCTAAAAGAAACCAGACGAATTTTGAAGGAAACTCGATCGCGAAAAGTTGACACTTACTCTGCCGTGCTAAGGAAGAAAGCCGCATAAACATTTGGGATCTGCCAAATTTCCTTCGATAGAATATTTATGTTTTACAAAAATTTGAATATTAATCGTTGACATTTTCAGCAACTTTAGGTGGAATTGCGAACAAAATTATCTGAAAAATTGGGAGGAAAATATCCATAATTTTACCAGGAAATTTGTGTTTGACCAAAGGAAATTTGGCAACGGCTGAAGGTTCACACGGCGTTTTTCCTTAGCACGGCAGTACTGCTCTCCTCGCTATCACGGCAGTACACCAAGGTAGATTTACACAGGTATGGACAAGTTGAAAATTTCCCATGAGCCTCAGTACGTGTCACATGACTACGTGACGTAGGTGAAGGGGCCCGTTTTTTAATTCAATTACAATCAAATTAACATTCAAACGTTTGTGCGTTTAAACGTTAAAATTAATATCGCATTATCAAAATTGTTTAAAAAATCCCACAAAATTTTGACAAACGATAAACCGAACATAATAAATCAAAATAATCAAAACATACAAAATGGCGGAAGTTAAGGGGGCCGTTGGAGAGCCGATCAGAGGCCAGTTGTTTAGCTCTGTCCATACCTGTGTAAATCTACCTTGGCAGTACACCTACATTGCCGCATGGGGCTAGAGTTGTCTCTTCTTGGCTTCCTCCATTTCGTTGAATTTGCGAATTTGCTCCTTTAGCTCCCGATCCTTTTCCTCATCCGATTTGAAGACCACCCCTTCCGCGTACTGCAGATTATTCAGAACATCCCCGAAGCCGGATGCACTGTCCTTCTGGGAGGGAGTCCCGCTGGCCCCGCTGGCTGTTTTGGTTAAAGCGGCTTTTTTAGCCGCGAGCAGCTTCTCTTGTTCGGCGGCTCTCTGAGCCGCTTGCAGTTTCTCCTCGGCAGCCCTCTTCTTCACGATGTCATTCAGTTGTTCGTAAGTGATGAAGACCATCCCTAGATTCTGCAGCTCGTCCCGGCCTTTCTTCGTTCTCCCGAAGAAGTTGAGGAGCGCGTATCTCTTGGCCACCTGAGAATGAGATACAGACAGTTAAACTTAATTCAGGGTGTCTACAATACGGAAAAAGTTCGGATACACCGGTTTCAGGAACGATTTTTCGTCCGCGCACCTGTTTTGTCCAGTAGTTTACGTCCACGCGTAAAACAAGCAGCACTTACTTGGATTGCATTTTGCAAAAAGGAACCAAAAGTTTTACGACGATGCTAAGATTGTGCATTTTCATCCTCTGCAATAAAGTTACCGGAAACATGAACAAATATGAAAACTACATTGTAATTTTGTCTTAAATTTACAGTTTTTAGTGAGTAAAATACATAGAAACTGTAAATGAATAATCAGGTTTTTCCTCCAAAAGAAAAGAAGTTGCGCAATCTTAGCAACATCTCAATGCACCTGGCTCCTTTTTGCAAAATGCAATCCACTTGGTCTAAGCGTTATATTTTAGTCCGTCTGTAAAATTATATTGGCAATATTGAAATGAGAAAATTGAGAGAGAAAGGAATGTTGTTATGGTAGCGCATTTTTTCAATGAAATGTCACTTTCTTCTTTTGGTTCAGATTTTCAAATTGTCATTGGTGAGTATAGCCCGATCTATACTTACACTGATGTTATACACGATAACCTCAATGTTGAATGTGTAAAAGATGTTATAAATCGCCTAGTTATATCTTACTACCTTCGGCTCTCTATTCATCCAAATCATTTAGCACTGACTTTAACTGATAACAGTTTAACTGTTCGAAGGCTTAAACGAAAACATGTTCTAGATCTTCTCCTGGACCAGCCAGATACAGAATTCTAATCTTCCCCTCATTTGTTTCACTACATGTTTCATTGTATCGTTATTTTTAACATTATCAAACTCAATTAATCCTTGTCCTAGCAGTTAAGTGCTGCAATTCCCGCTTGCATTATGGCCGTCAGTTATGACTTACCGCTAGCGAACCCTGCTGGAGATCTCAGAATGCTGAGTTTCTCCCCACTCGTTCTTTTTAGCCAATGATCGTTCCCGTGAGGCTTTTTATCCAACTTCAACCAAATACTGTGTCTGTAGATTGTTGTTATTTCACTCAATAAAAAAAAAAAAAAAAAAAAAAAAAAAAAAAAAATTCTATCCTTAAAATTTTCTATGTAAAATATACCTTATTTATACCCTTTTCTTAAATGAAAGTATTACTTCATTCTAAAAGGATTTGCATTTTTGAAACGTGGCAAATATTCTTAAAACCTTTTGACGTTAATCTCAATGAGCCGTCGTTGTGTTGAAAAAAAACTATACAATAATTAATAAAAGAGGGGAAAAAACGAAGAAGCACGCAATCTTTGGCTTTAACCTATTCGCACATCGATCATTTAGAGTCAAATATATTCAATATTGAGCGTTTGGTTGCGCGTACACCACGCTGCAGCACATTAAAATCACAAAATATCAAAGAAATAAATAAAATTAAAGTGGTTTGGAAACAATTAAATTTGACCCGGAATCACCTTAATATTTACAAAACAGACCTCATATTTTACTTTAATACATATTCTATTCATCAATTTAAATGAGAATAATCCATGCAGAGTGTGAAAACATTTCAATATCACGAGTTGAAAAACGCTGACTTCATGAGTTTAAATAGTAGAGCTTAACATAGAGCGGAGCGGCGTGCTGCCAGCGCGAAATCGTGCGTGCCGGCGCAATAGCGCTTACAAACCTAATGGGATACTTCAAGCATTGCGCAATGCGTGAAGTATCCCTGTTAGGTTTGTAGGCGCCTATGCGCCTGGTTGCCCGCCGCGCTGCGGAGTGCCACGGCGCTTCAAGCAACTATTTCACATCAGAGGTATTGCATAGCATCATACGAAATTGAAGGCGCTCCAACATATGAATGACGGGCATCCTTTAAGAGTACGAAGCTTTCCTCTCAAAATAAATTAAGATACCACGGCACCAAAAGCGAGCGGTAGTCCAAAAATTCATGAAATCCTTACTTAATATATAATTATTTACATCTGTTTTTAATATCGTTTAGCATAATTTTTGTAAATCATTAGAAAAAAAGTGATTAGACTTAGGCCGAAACATTCTTGAGTATGTCGTCAAGAAGATTTTATTTTGAATCAAGAATAAAATAACTGATTTAAAGCGGGGTTTTGCTTGACGTAAGTGATGTTTCTTTTTACGTAAATATCTTTTTTTTCTTTAAACAAGCATTATTTTTTTATTGATTCTTGAGGAAATCTTATCGGCGGTAAATTAGAGCATATTTCTGCTTGAATCAAGCCGCAGTAACCGTCGGAAGAGACGTGATTTGTCGTCTCGGTGAGAACTAAAATAAAACATTTTTCTTCCTGATTTACCTTCTTGCTGTGGTGTTTGGTAATGTAATCTTTAAGCTCCTTTGACACCATGCACTGACACTTTCCGGGGATGATCTTTCGCGAGGCCCTAGAAGCGAGCTGGTACTGGCGATGTTCGTCCCTGAAATACCCGTGTTTAAATTTGCACCTGTCTTCACATTTGTTCTTGGAGAACATGAGCAGTCCCTTCCAGTGCCGTAACTTCCATGAGACTAAAAACATCCGAAACAATACACCGATAAGTAATAGATTCTTTGACGTCTGCATAGTTGTACCGCACGCCCTCCAGCAGTCCCTCAGCGATAAGGGAATGTTCTACTTTCGACATTCCTCCACGTGAGCCTTAAAATTATCGTCTCGCTGGCTGCATAGCACAGGTTGAGCAAAGCGATGGACAGACAATGGAGAATTTGTAGGTGTCTGAAATTTTGTGAATTTCATCTTTAAATGATTCTGTTAATAAAATTGAGCACGAAGATATTCTTGGTATTCTTGGTTTCTAAATTGAACGATTATTAGAGGAAATATGGCAAAATAACCGAAGCTGCTAAAATACATGTTTTTTAACGGAAAATGCCGCCAAATGACGTCATAACTCACAAGGCACATTTTCTCACTTTTAAATCAAATTTTCTCCGATTTCCCATGTCAGAAAAAAATTATGAAAAATACGGCGAACTCACAATCAGCTCACGAGGTACTCTCAGACAAAGCCATGAAATTTTTGTGTGCAAATTCTCCATTCGTTTGATCAAATTGTTGGGCGAACTGCGCACTCAACACATTCGACTTAAAATCTGACAAAAGGTTAAAATAGGGCTTTTGGTCGTGAGGAAATGTCGAACAGTGCACTTTTCGCCATTGCTTGCATAGGCACCAGTGGAGGGTATCTATTTTCCTCTTGTAAAGAAGGAAACAGAACTTATTTTAGATTATACTTATTACATATAGAAGGGAACTTATCCTTACGTGTAGAACATGGATGGAAATACAGTGCTGCTAAAGAGATGAAGATCAGGATGAATATGCGTTCTCTCATTTTCGTCGGTTCGTCTTCAATACGGGCACGCTCAAATTGTACTTATCCTCTGCAGATATGCCAGCTTTTCTCTTTCTTCGGGGGAGGACAAATTGCACGTATGGTCCAGACATGCGGTTCAAAATCGCTGACGCGCGTACGTTTTTTCTGTCCCGGACGTTTGTCACGCATCGTCACGCGACAGACGTCCGTTGCTGATTTTGTCGTTTCCCGGACGAAAGAACGTAACTCTATTCCAAGGTTGCAAAATTGACTCAAACGCTTTGAATTATAACGAGGCGGGGTGCTCTAGTTTAATTACAAAGCGAGTGGAAATTTTGCAACTTGGATATCCAGTTGCGTTCTTTCGTGGGGAAAACGACGATTGACATAGTAGGATTCCCCCTCCCCCCGTTTTTTGAATGATCATCAGAATGGATCACTAGACAAGGTACGAATTTAAGCAATCTGATACATGTTTCTTAACCAGAATTTCACGTAAAACACGATTCACACAACAAAAATTACTAAAACTTACTCTTAACGAAGATATTAACGTTTATATTACACATTGGTCACGAGGAATTTGAACTGCCCGCTCACAAGAAACTCAAAGCTCTACGTGAGTCAAATCGCACACTACAACGGTTTCAACAAGCTTCTCATCAATCTAGCAATGCTCATTTCCCGCCACGTGTTGTTCAAACTATAAGTAATTTGCTATAGCTGAGCCAAAGCGTCAAGATCGAGGTTGCCAGATTTTTATATCGCAGAGACTGTCATGATAACGTTTAGCGCGCGATGTGAATCACGTAGAGCATTGAGTTTTCATGAGCGGNTACAGTTCGAAATCCAAAGAGATTAACTCAACGCGATTTCGATGCACGGCAGTTCGCCCAAATCACGGTCGCGCGAAATGCCGCATATCAGCTTAAAATCAAGATACTTGGACGGAATCTTTCAAATCAATTTACATTCAACGTTCATGAATCAATATCTTCTCCCAAATTTAGCAAAAAGTACCAATTGATGCAAATAACAAAGACGTGAAAATAGTAGGTATGTGTCCAACATTTTAGTTATTCGGCACGCTTTTCCAACATATTTATGTTGGATTTTTCTGCTTGTTTTCTTTTCGGCGTGTTCTCGTCAAATTGAATCATCTCAAAATGTTGACGTTGCTCTTTCTACTTTCCTGGACTTCTGTCACGCAAGTTCAATATGCCAAGGGTTTTTTTCTCCAGCTTTTTTTTTCACGGCCATCTGAAATGTTCCTTTTTTTAGTGGCTCGGCATGTTTTGCGAGATATCGATTGATCTGCCGTTGAAACCTATGGAAAAGGATCGATAGACAGGGTGCTCCGACTACCACCTTAATTATCGATTCTTTATCACAGCTTCAAATGGCGAGACTTCGATAATCGATCATTCACGCATCGCTACTGCTTTTTTTTCTTTTCGCTGTGAAAGTCAAACCTTCCGCAAGTAGCTCAGGAGTATACTTGCCGAATCGGCTCATCTCAAAATGTTGACGCATGTATGACTCTTTCGTACGGAAAGTGAAAGATACGGAGTGTTCCAAGCTTCTCGTATCTTTGTCGAAATTTCAAACGGCTTCGCAATCCATGCTTAGACAAAGCTAAAATGTCCTAAAATCTATTGGTCCATATTTTGAAATTAGGAATTATAATTAACCTTCCAAAGTTAAAAAAACGACATATGTGCCGTTAGTGTCCGTATGCAGATAGGTGTTTTTATCTGTGAGCCAGAAGTTGTAGATCCAAATTGCAAAATGCAGTCCAATTACCCTCCTTGGTTTCATTTTGAGAATGGTTTGAACTTCTTTCTCTCTGGGCGAAAGAGGGTTCGTATCGTTCAAAGAACCTATACCTACAGTTGGAAATCAACGTCTTGAAATGAGAGTTAATTTTTTAGTCTTTGCAACATGGCGATTAACGAGGAATTTCGGTGTACACTTGAAGTTTTTTTAAGGATTTAGTTTCCCATAAGAGTCTTGAGTGCTCAGAAGCTTTAACAGTTTTGTTCAATATTTTGAATGGTGACGTTGACAATGGCTAGAGTTTTTTCCCTGTATAACTTAGACTTAGACCGGCTAAAGGCCGCTGGCCTACCGCTATCTGATATGATGCGATGGGGGTGGCTTTTCGGCACCCCTCCTGTTGGGTGGCACTTGCAGCAAAATTTTCCTCTGATCAAAAAATAAATAAATAAATTAACACTTAGACAGTTTCTTGTATCCATTTTTAAAGGTTTTGATTACCAAAAACAGAGAAAGGAAAAACAATTTTTTCACATTACCTGGCTTTGTTTGAAATTGAAACATCAAGTAAAACACCTCATTCGTATTTTTTTTAAAAACTTTCTTATAATTGTGATTTTCTATCAGGAAGTTATTTTAAAGCATTTTGAAACATCCTGCTTAAAGTGATACATAGTTTATTAACTCATGGTAAGATGAATGACCATAACCCAGATGCAACTGAAATTTTGGTTAACGCTGGAGACTTTAACGCGAAGGTAGGAAAGTTGTATTTAATCTTACATTGAGGAACCACTATTTCTGGCTCATCCATACAAGCACCTATCCGTGTCGGGAAAAAATTTGAACACACATTGATAAAAATATTTGTGTTCTTGTGTCACCTTTGTGTCACAAACTATCAGAAATTTTGTGTTGATTTTGTTACATTTTGCGGTGACTTTAGCGCAGCAAAAAAAAAAAAAATAGAGAGACTAGGAAATTGCATTCCTCCGATTGTGACGTTGATATTAATGACTCGTTTTTTATAAAATTTCTTCAAGAAAACTAGTCGGCATTTTCTCTTGAAATAGTCAACCGAAGGCTAGGGTCATTTTGAGCTTCTGTTCCTGTATTAATCAAACTTTTGTGTAGAAATTTCTGTCTGTTTACCTCGATTCTAAAATGAGCCAGAAATAGTAGTTCCTTCGATGCAAAATGTACCTGCCCAATAATTGTCCAAATGCAAATAGAGACAGGGTTGCACGGATTGAATGAAAAATATGAAAAATTGGAAATTTCCGTGAAATATTTCATGAAATTCCACGAGGCTGTGAAATATTCCCAATTTTTCAGGAGCAGAGTATGCAACCATTGCAACCCGCACTAAAACACACAAAAATAGAAGGGAGTCACAATTTTTAGATTTTGCGAAACCTGAAAAGGAACCGGTGTCTTTCAATAGATTTCATAAATTTCTGAAATTTCATGAGGTATTTCACGTCAAATTTCAAGATTCTATTTTTCATGAAAAATTGCAACACTGAGTAGAGACGACACTGGGTACTTCGCTGTTTCTTTTTTTTTTCATTTTTACCACTGAATCACCAATTCAAATCCCAACCAATACTGATTTCGTTTCTATAAGTCTGAACAGTCTGTTCAAACAGTCCTCAATCCTTCGCCGTGGCCGTTCATGGTTTAGGCTTCGACTTATCCAAAGCATCCCACATCTCATTAGCTTTGACGCCCCTTATGGCCTGCTCCGTGAAATCCGCCGACGAAACCCCTTGCTGAGCAGAGCCCCCACCGTCCCCCTTCTTGGGGGAGGAAGCCCCACTCTGTCCCGCCTTGGGTGTGGGAGATCCGCTCGTTCCTATCGCAGGGGTGGAAATCCCGCTCGTTCCCAGGGACCCGGGGGTGGAAGCACCGCTCAGTCCGGGGGTGGTAGATCGGCTGCCGGGATTTGAACTTGATGAGCGCGCCGCGGCTGCAGCCCGGTTGGCCGCGACGATCCTATCGAACTCGGCCGCCGTCCTCTTCTTGGCTTCGAGCCGCTGTTGCAGTTGTTCGTAAGTGATGAACTCGACCTTCCCGCCGAGTCGATTGCGCGCCCTCCTCGTCATCCCGAAGAAGTTCAGGCGTCCGTAGGTGTTGGCCTCCTGAGGAAAGGCATACAGAATAACTCGTTAGATATTGATCAAGGTGTCTACAAGTCCGGAAAGTCCGGAAATAGTGCTTATTTTTTAAGGACGGCCCGGAAATCCTGAAAAAGTGCGTATATTCCGCAAGAAGGTCCGGATTTTTTTTTTAATTTGTTGTCATTTTTGTCGTGATTTGAGCGAGAAATTCGATTTTTTCAACTTATAACTCGTTAGATATTGATCAAGGTGTCTATAAGTCCGGAAATAGTGCTTATTTTTTAAGGACGGCCCGGGAATCCTGAAAAAGTGCGTATATTCCGCAAGAAGGTCCGGATTTTTTTTTAATTTGTTGTCATTTTTGTCGTGATTTGAGCGAGAAATTCAATTTTTTAACTTTTTCGGATTTCGTTAATGATAATGGGAGGTACTGAAAAAGTACTGAATTTTTACTGTTGAGGAGGTACTGAAAATCTTGGGAATGCACTGAAAAAGAACTGTAAAAGTACTAATTTTTGGCCAGCCTGTCTTAGTAGACACCCTGTTGATAGACATGACACTTAGGAGACATAGTCCGAAGCACGGAAACCTCGGTGAGTTTATTGTGTTCAGTTGTACCAAATCCATAAACCGATTTTTTCAAAGCGCGATATCTCGGTTAATATTGGGCTCAGAGAAAGGCTGTTTTAGATCGAATTATTTTAAGTTAGTCTTAAAGATTAAAGCATCAAAACAGGATTCTGT
Source organism: Bemisia tabaci (assembly GCF_001854935.1). Classification (NCBI taxonomy): domain Eukaryota; kingdom Metazoa; phylum Arthropoda; class Insecta; order Hemiptera; family Aleyrodidae; genus Bemisia; species Bemisia tabaci. The sequence continues at coordinate 1,396,399 of NW_017547142.1, read as the reverse complement.
GACCAGCGCGACTGACCCATTGTCAAACATACTCATGGTCAACCCTTTCCAGTCATTTTTAAGGCTTGTCATCTTTTCACCAGTTAATGCCTTTCTCTGTAATTTGATATCTTAAACAAGGAAATTTTGTCCCAATTTTCAGCGACAGTCATCGCATTTAGAAGAGAAACAATTTTAGAAATTTTGTCCAAAGGTCAGGAAAACTAAGGAAATTAAAGACGAAGAAATTAATGACAACCCTGCACTGGAAAAAAGAACACATTGGATCTAAAGTCCAGACTATTAAAAACATCGACAAGAGAAAATACTCTTGAATCAATCGAATTTTTGCTTAAATCAAGAACCAAGCCTCTTAATTTGAGCAGATTTTCTTTTGATCTAAGCAAAAATCTGATTGAATAAAGAGTATTTTTCTTGTCAATGTTTTCAAAAGTCTGGACTCTAGATCTTATGTGTTTTTTTCCCAGTGTGTACTGTCCTGAATTCGATGCTGGGTAAAAACTTCGAGGATGTTACCTTGAGGCTGATTTTTTGTGTGATATACTTCCTAAGCTCCGGTGATACCATGCACTGACATTTTCCGGGGATAATCCCTCGCTTGGCCTTGGCAGCAAGCTGGGTCTCGCCGGCGGCGTCCGTGAAATACCCGTGTTTAAATTTGCATCTGTTGGCGCATCCGTTCTTTGAGAGCAGGAGCAGTCCCTTCCAGTAGCGTATCTTCCAGGAAGCTGCAACATCCGAAATGGTAGTCGGATCGATGTATGTGTCGCAGGTTGCAGGCAGTCAGCACCGGCAATGGAGATGTTGCATGTGTGAGGAATTTGCGATTTGACTGTTGATTCTTATGTAAAAGTTCGCGAAAAACACGATGGTGCCCCTGGTTTTCTCTTAAATCAACTCCCAAGCTCAAAAAAAAATCTCAAAGTGAGGCCAAAATGGAGGGGATATCCCACCCTACCCTGAGAGTCCACCTCTACACCAAGACAAACTCTCCATGCGAAGATAGGGAGCAAATACATCGACAGGGCTGCCACTTTATTTGGGGACTCCAAAACTGAAAACACGGCATCATTGCTAATGGATTTGCTCCCTATCTTTGCATGGAGAGTTTGTCTTGATGTAGACGTAGACGTAGACTCTCAGGATAGCCTGGGATATCCCTTCCATTTTGGCCTCAACTTGAGAGCTTTTTTTTGAGCTTGGGAGTTGATTTAAGAGAAAACCAGTGGCACCATCGTGTTTCTCGCAAACTTTTACATAAGAATCAACAGTCAAATCGCAAATTCCTTACACATGCAACATCTCCATTTAAAAAGCGGTTGTGGGATATTTCGTAAAATTGCAAGAATGCGCATCGACTGAGAATCGGTTTCATTCGTTAAAGAAAACTGCATGGAGTGAAATCACTGATGCTAGTTGGGCTAGGCAACTAAACTAACTTCCTGGCAAAGCGGAGAGTATCACCTGAATTTGAAGGCACTTCAAGCCGAAGCGGGCTATGAAGGTGATTCATCAAGCTCAAGTGAGGTGTTTGAACCGGCTTGCGATAGATCGCATCGATTAGGTAAAAAATCTCGGCAGATTTTGAATTTTTAGCTCAAAAAAGGACAATACCCCTGCACAATTGCGCATGAATGTAAAGAATCATTCTAACCAAAAAAATTTGCTTAATGTAGTTACGTTGTTGTGCCAACGTTTTGACCCTATTAATCAAGTGCCCTTTACGTTATCGTAAATAAGTCAAGGAAAAGTCAAGGAATGATAAAATGAAATTTTGCTAGCCACCCTGAGTAGAAAATGATTCTCACCTGTAGAACATGGCTGAAAGGGGAGTGCTGTTAAACAGACGGATATCAGGAATAGGAGGCTGTTCTTCATATTTCGGCGAGTAATTCCACAACATCGTTACTCATATGTGTCAAGCTTGTCACTTGCAAATGTGCAGGTTTTCTCGTTGCCCCAGGGCGAGAAATGCACTTCTGGTTTAATCATCCGCTGCAAAATGGCTAACGTACTTACCTTTGACGCTCGGCACGCAACCAAATACACGCAGATATCTGTGTCGTGGGTTTTCTTTTAACGGTTAATTGAATTAGTCACGTTTTACTTCTTTTTATCAAAAACCGCCCGATGAAGAAATGACATGGAATTTTTCTGAAGTACCCTCAGTTTTTATTTAAGTTATAGTTTAGTTAATCTAATATATACTACCACTACTACCAGCCTATATCTGTTGGTTGATTTCAGACCAATATATCGACGGTAGCGGGTTGATTATTGAAAACGATAGACAAAGATGTAGACAAAGAAGACAAAAGGGAAATCAAGCAGTCCTCTTATTAGAAGCGGCTGGTTGCAATAGACAAAGGAGGTAATGAATGGACAAACTAACGGCATCCCACGAGAGACCCTATTAGTACCCTATAGACCCTATATAGTTAGTCCATTATTTTCCTTTTTAGTCTATAACAGCCACCCGTTTCAACCACTAGGATCGCTCCATGTACACTAAGTCTTTTTTGTCTATCACTTTCAATAATCAGCCGGCAAAATTGCCTAAACCTGTATCTCGTTTGCGGTGTTTCAAAATCTTCGTCTCCATTTTATTTTATCAAAGGAGAACAAACGAACACAGTTGCTTGAAATGTTCAATGAATATTTTACAAGGAATCACGTTAAATATTCCTTCATACCTAAAAAAGATATCAATGACAGTATGTCAGCAGGGCTGCCAACAGAAATGCATTTTTGTGATCAAACTTTGTGATCGAAATAAGACTTTTTTGTTTTATTTCGTTTTCCCAAAAAATCCCACCCTCTTGAAAATAACAGCCTTTCGAAGTTTAGGTCGAAGATAGTTTTTTTTTTTTTTTCTATTGTGACGACAATCATGTGTGAAAATTCATGAAAATTGGCTCGTCTTGGTTGCGTTTTTTTACACGCTGAACACATGCGACCTCAAAAAACAAAAAAAATGAAGTTACACCCTGTCCTGGAAAAGGGATTTTTTTTAGAAAACTTAAAGTGCAAGAAAGTCGTATTCTGATCCCGGAGTCGACGCGGAAACTATTCGCATCAAATTTTGGGACACCCTGTATAGTTTTGAAAAGCCATTCTCTCGCCATTGCGT